>JAOXYI010174097.1:0-11367 GCA_028566495.1 Lithophaga antillarum | reverse complement strand
TATCAAGATTTTCAGTATTGATTGAAATGAAACATGTTTACCTTGCCTGCAGGTGCAAGTGCTGTCTCCACTTCTTTCCCGTCGTTTGTATTTAACATAAACGCTTTTGATCCTTGAATATCAATTGCTGTTACTTTAAGTTTTTCACCGAATGCTGAAATGTCTGACGTCTTCATCTGCATACAAAATGATGTTTAAAAAAATTAGAGGATATTTACATGTGTGTCAACATAAATTCAATCTTACAAGGCACACTCAAAATCAACTAATTTTACCGATATGTATATCTGTATATAAACAAACTACAAAACAGCGGCAACGCCAATGTTCCGTTAATGTTGTATCCACTTGGATACGAACTGTGGGGAATATCATAAATGATAAATAACCATGGTTATACAACAAACTGAATTGTTAATATTTCAACCTTCTCCAGGTCTTTATCGAAACTTAAAAAACTAAATACTAAACTAAATTGTGCTTGATAATGCATGTTTAGACGAAAGAATGTTCAACAGATAAGGACGGTTTTTAAATTGATACGCAGATATAATTGTGGGATTGTTCGTATCTGATCTTGAACATCAGTTATAAAATTAAATTCAGAGGCGTGGTGTGATAACGGAAGATTGAAGATTGGAAGAAACATCCGTTTACGGACAGTTTCGAAAGTAATGACAATTCTCAGAAATTTATAGTTTCTAACAAGACTCAACATGACGGTCCAAATGATTTGATGTGGGACTGATTCTGCTAATGTAACTGTGAAATTCTTGCAAGCAAAAACAATTTGACATTTGCAACCTTTAGATTAGGAAATAATGAGAGCTTTTAAAGCTTATTGCCGCAAGCAAATGTTAAAATATCTTCTTGCAAAAATTGACAATGTTGAAAGTGTAACTGAATGCAAGCAAATCAGTGATCTTGATGCCGTTTCATTCCACATATCTGTCATACATGGAATATTTTTCTTAGCCACAGTTAATTTTTTCTTACTTTTTTGTTTAAAATATATTAATAGAAATAAAAATAATGCATGAAAAAATAAAATATGAATAGTTTTGGTAACAGAGCATTTAATTGTGAGGTTGTAAGGGAATGATGATTTCCACTGCAGCTGTATACACAACATATGAAAACTAAGACAATTACGCAAAAAATTATTGGAAAGTGTTAACATCACTGACATCTAGTTAATGACTTTCATCTTTTAATTTTTGTATAAGTTTTGTATTCCTGTAGACCTTACATTGTAGATCATTTGTAAATATCATTAGAACCCAAATCAGACAGTTCCTGGTGATAAACAAACAGTCAAAAAGAAAAATTTAATTTCCTTCCAACCTGTTTGATTTCTTATTAGTAGGTTCGCCTGCAAAGTCCTAATACATACATTCTACACTAATGTTGTAATCTTTTGTATGTGTTTTGCATTGTTATACAGCGTGTTTTTTTTTAAGTTCTAAAATAATAGTGAAACAGGTAACTTAAAGTAAGCTGACTCTTGATTAATTTACTCTCAGGCATGTCAAATATATACATTGCAAAATATTTTTCCACCCCCGAGTCAGTGAAGTGAAGCTTATTAGATGATAAGTCCCTATGATTGGCAATTTTATGAAGTGATACTGGAAAGAGGCATATATGTGCTTGTAAATTTCTGTTTGGACTGATCACCTGAAGGAAAGGAAAGTATTTAAAACTCTAATATTTATTCATTTTTTAAATAATTTTAACAATTAATAAGTTCGACAAAGAATTTAGGTGTGTATTTATTTTCATTAAACGGCACTGAAACCAAAAGCTTAGCGTTTCAAAGCTACCATTTTGTTTCTCGGCTGTTCAGTGAACATAAATACTTACCTTCATTCTTCTTCCTATACTTAAAGTATAAAATGTTTGAAAGGTATCTTGAAACAGAAACATGATTTCCCAGCAGACCAATTTCATAATGATTATAATAACTTACTTTCATGGCTTTTATATCACCAAATAAAACTACTACGCTAGCCACCATTAAAATCACTTTCATGTTGTCCATCTGAAATATGGTCACATAAAATACCATGTTAAACAGCATCTTTGAGCTGCATCTAAATCTAATCTGGTACATGTATAAGTAGCGCGAGTATTATAAATGTTCGTTCAAGACTATTCTCTTGCATATATAATTTTTCTAATTGAATTATTGGTTCTCTGTTTCCACAATTTAAATCTTATTGCTATAACGTCAAATTTAAACCTGATATTCTTAAAAACGAATAAATGTACATAAAAAAGGAACTCTCCAGATATATTGATATCGTTTAGGGAACCACTTTTAACTTTCTACATTATTTGAACAACTTTTTTCAACATATTCTTAAGAATTTCAGTAAAAAATCTGAGGATTATTTTCGAAAAAATCTTTTAAATAAGGTATATCTTTTTCGTTTTCAAACCGAATTAAGATGGAATTAACTATTTTGAAGAATTTCAATTTCAAAAAGTAACAATTTTGTGCAAATACACGTATTTAGAAAACTAAAATCCGATATTGATTATTAAGAATGACATAAAAAATATTCCATTATTACCGTTCCAGCAAAGTATTAATTTATCAAGGATAAAGAAAATTTATGTTTATTCTTACCAAAATATAATTTAGTAGAAATGTTAATCATCGTAATTATAATCATATCTAGAGAAATGTAAAAATTATAAGTAATAGAACGAATACCCTTTACAGAAAAAACATCTAATAAGAGATCGTAGGGCTGTATGATAAATATTTTGCCATATAAAAAAAAACACACAAAAAAAAAGAAAGAAAGAAAGAAAAAGCTGCAACTGGATAAAATGGATTTTATGTACATTTTATTACACATTTTATCAGGAACAATTTTAAAAGTAATGGTAGAAAGAAATCGTTATCGCTTTTCTACGTAAGAATTGCAATATTATCTGTAGACATTAAGATTTAATGTTCAAATATGCTAAAAAGTTGAAAAAAATATTAAATACCTTTCTTCTTTCGTCTGGATCCCTCTTTGTAGTCTTCTAGCTTTTGGGTTTGCTTTGAGTACATTGCTAACTGGTAGGCATTTTATAGTAGTTTAGTCGTTTAGTTTTCCTTGTATTTATCCAATCAGAAAGACTGTTGCTTTTATTTCTAATAATCAACGTGTGAAAGGTACTTTCCCATAAAGTTCTTTTCAGGAGTTATAAAAAATTCCAAAGAAGATGTTTTTAAACGATTTCGAAATCACCCAAGTTACATCTGCATATCCTGATTAAGTAATTATAAGACTTGAAATGTTATGTTATGTACCTATATCATTTAAACTGCCAAAAATGTACTTTTGGATATGAAACACGTGTCCCGTTTATGATTTAACTTATTTGAAATACTTCCAACCAAGAAATCGATTCATTTACTACTCGTAAAATTCCTTCCTTCCCGAAGCTGGACATTATTTTACTGTTTTTTTTTGTTTTGTTTTGTTTTTTTATCACATCTACATCTCTTATTGCTGTAAAATACAGCCAAGTTGTAAACGATTATAGTTTTTTTCAATGTTTTTACGATGCAATATTTTTATAAAAAAAAAAATTTATAATTTTTGTCCAGATACCTATGAACAGATAAATCAGACGGAATTTTAAAAACAATCTATATATATAAACGAGTGTTTGTTTGGGTTCTGTGTGTGTGTTTAACCCCGCACTTTCGAATGGGAGTTCAGGGATATTGTCATTGCAACCGTCTTTCCGTCTTCCACGCTTTCTTGTGACGCAAACTCCTCGAACATTTTTTAATTTTTAATATTTTTTTTTATTTCGCACTGTTTCTAATCATCCGTAGATTTGCAATAAAGTTTTGGGATTTACTCTAGTGTCTAAGGACCAACAAGGGTCGAAATAAATAAATTTGCGTGTGACGTAAACTATGGAAAGCCGTATTGAACCCTGAAGATTTTTATTATTTTACATACATTTCTTCCGGGGATTATTATTATTTTTTAATCACAAAAATAATCCTCGGAAACGTCAGTCGCCGAAGATTTTTTTAAAAGAAAAATAATAAATCTGGAGGTGGACAATTCCCGGAGATTTTTATTTTTAATATAATAATAATCTGTGGAACTGCGGGAACATGTCAGTTGCGGAGATTATTTTCTGCAATACAAATGTATGTAAAATAATAAAATATATTCATTGGTTCAACGCGGCTTTCCATAGTAAACAACTCCAAACATTTTTTTTTTTTTTTTGTATTTTATTTTGGTTTAGAATTTTATCACCTATATATTATTATGCAATACGGTTTCGGAACTTCAATTTGAGGGTCAGTGGCCTTTTTAGGGGCCAAAATAATCGAAATATGAAAAATAGCTTGTGACATAAAAGAGTCGCTTACTTTTTGTTTTTTGCTTTTCTTATTGTGTGTTTTACTATCGTTTGGAATGCTTGCTTATCATTTGAAGGTGTGCAATAAAATATTGATTTTATTATTTTGGGATTAAGGTCCAATTACGGGCAAAAAGGGATTTTATGTTACATATACATCGGCTTGATAATGTGAACTCTCTTGTATTTCATGTTGTCTTTACAGGTTGTAAAGACTTTCAATGTTCACCAGTGTCCTTGACCTGTGACCTTGATCAAGGTCAGAAGTTCAAAGTTCAAGGTACAGTGATGATCAGTCCTAACATAACACTAAAAAAAAAGCTGAGATTTCAACTGCTTCACGTTAACTTCACGGCAGAGATATCGCTGCTTTTTATGTTCCTGGCGTCAAACAAAGTTAACATATTTTTTTAACATGGTCCTAGATCTGTCCTACGACCAAATTGTCCTTAGGACTGCGCATGCTGTGATCGAGAAATAGATAAATGACAATATAAAACGAAATGTAAATATAGAAAAATATATAAATATTGACTCCTTTATTTACAAAAATAAGTATGTCGTAAAAACGGGGTTTTTGGGGTTTTTTTTTTTCATTTTAAATAATGCAGACCAAGATTACATATTTTACCTGACTGTGTGAAATTTTCATTCTAAATAACACAGATAAGATTACAAAATTTACCTGTGTGACGTGACGAAAAATTTTTTTCTAATATTTCGTTTTGCACATAATTGGGAACAAATCTGTTGTAAATTCTATTAGGGAATTATAATTTATAACACATTTATGTATAATGTTAAGATAGTGATAACTTTTGAATATGTAAACGAAAAGGGTTCTGTCCCTTAAGCTAATACCGCATATTTATTTTTATTTCTGTTTCAGATCCATAAATTATGCTCTCCGTGTGGTCAAATAATTTTCATTTATTGTTTTTTTGCGTTTCCACGCTTTCACTTTATTTTTTTTTTGCATTTGCACGATTTGATCTGGTCGTTCGTTTGCACGATTGTGCGTTTGAAGGATTCAATCGTTCATGTACACAATTTTAATTCGTTTTTTGTTCGTTTGCACGAACGAACAAAGACAACTACATTTTAGTGCAAACAAATGAAAAACGATAAACGAACGTAAAAATGGGACACTTATTTTTCAGGAACTGTACGACATTTAATAAATCTTGTAAATGTACTTCTAACAGAAAACCAACTTAGATTTCCAAGCTGTCATAGCAAAAAACAGAGATAAGAAAATTTTAAATCTCTGCTATTCCTGGAAATAAATCAGAGATTTGAAAATTTTCAATCTCTACTTTTGTTCTGATGAAATAGCAGAGATAAAAGCAGAGATTTGAATAATTTTTGTGCTGAAAAAAAGATGTCTTAGGACATTTTAAGTTAACTTAATTTTTTCTTTGTCCTAGAGCAGAGATTTTGACCAGAAATTTCGACTGGTTTAAGTTACTAGTAACTTAATGTTATGTTAGGGCCGGTCTTCACTGTAACAAACAAAATACTTAATGTTTCATTTTTCAGCTGTTGCAAATTGTATTCTTTCTCTACAAAAGGGCTTTTCAGCATTTAATTATTCAATTCCAAAATACTTTCAGCCATGTGATGTTGTGATGAAGGTGGGATGGGGTTTATTCAGCATCCATTTGTCTTACTGTTTTCGGTAAAAAAAAATCTCCAATCATCGTTCAGCAAACATTTTTTACTACATATATATTGCACGGAAATTTTCATATTAATATGTGTAATTAATTACTCCATGGGTTTAACTGTAAAAAATGGCCATCATTCGTCTGTTGATCTATCTTCAAGTTAAAGGACTAGACTACAGGGAAAAAGGGTGTGGATAAAACCGGTTTTTCCTACGACTTATGGTGCTATCGGGGTTTTTTTAAATATAAATACTCAATCATGTATGCTTAAGAATAAGCGATAGATAAATACTACAGCAAGTATTATGAAAAAATATATATCATTTTTTTTATATATAGGTCAGGATAGTTTTAAAAATTAACAATTCGGTTCGTGGGGTTCTTAAACTATTTTTTTATCGTTTATTGGTCCCAACATCAAGCTGATGTTCCCGCTGTTTTAAGTTTGTTTATTATTTTCATCTTGGAAAATTGCGGATACTGTTGATGATTTTCGAAAGATTTTGGAAACTCTCGGCATTCCCGTTATTTTTTACGATAATTCTCGTTAACTTTCAACAAATCTTAAAGCAATTTGTTCGTGGAATTTTTTGTAATTGCTGGAAAATTTCTGAAACTGTCGAAAACTGCAAGAACAGTTCGGAAACTTGACAATTCCCGTTTCCTTTCGGAAGCTCTCGAAATTCTCTCCAGAAAATAATAAGAATCAGTTTCCGTGGATATAAAACAACTTTGCAAAATATACCAAACAACACCCAAAGTGACAGAAATGTAGTTAATTTGTTTATATAAAAGAATTCAAATAGAGAAAATATTACTCAGTGTTTAAAAAGGATACCTTGTCTGTAAATATGTTATATAATTTCTCACAGTCAAACGTCTTTTTTCCTATCATGTCTTTGCTTTTTTATGTTTCTATGGTAAATGATGAATTATGTATTTTGACCCCAATTGTTTGATGTTAAATTAAATCATTCGTTACCATTGACCAAAAGATAAAAGGCAAAATAGCGAATTCAGAAAAAAATTCAGTATATGTGTAACTGCTAAAATTTTAATTTATATGTGAAAACAGATTTTCGCAAATTTTATATCTTTGTTTTTGTCCTGAGGACCAATTATTATTGAAATAAGGGATTGGCCAGTCCCTATGTCTTTTAAAATTGGACGCAGAATATTCTAAATTAAGTGGAGTATATTATCCTGAATTAAAAATACCGACAATATTCTAACATTAATATTCGTACTATTATCTTCAGTGATTCGTGTAACGAAAAAAGAAAGCGGAAATAATTCGAAACTATGGCTATTAATACATATCGACCAGAAAACGTGTTAGTTATCAATAAACTACAGAAAAATGACCATTACTGAGTATAATGAGTTGGTAAAATTACTAAAATTATTAAAGTAAACAACTTCCTAAGGTCTTTCCAAACAACAGTTTTTTTTTTTATAATTTCCTGCAGTAGTGTTTAAAAACGGATTAAATGTATCAGCTGTATATAACTGAAATACCGCTAATACATTTAGCCCGTTTTAAACACTACAACAGGAAACTAGATGAAGGCTGTCAGAAATGACAGCTATACCCGCACTAATCAGCGGATCACTACTCCCACCTTTTTTTTTTAACCCGCATTGACCCTTAAATGGAAATTTGAAAACTTTACTACACATCTGCATGTAGTAATCTGTCATAATAAATGGAAATAATCATCTGCTTCCCATAACAAGCTTAATTTCAGTTCCTAAATGGGACACGATCTTAAATAAAAACTGAAAAATTTTAATGCATATCCGGAGATGGTAAGCAAACATACTATGCATCAAAATAAAACACCGGAAGTCAAAAGTAGGAGTTGAGATTCAGTGAAAAGCTGATTTCAGCAAAGTCCCTGTTTAAGCCCTTAATGGACCCCAAACCTACGAACAAAAACTCTGAGATGTTATTGCACATCTACAGGCGAAAAGGAACATTACTGTATAAAACTAAAACTACTGTACACAAAAATGAAATGAGTCACCGTGACAAGTTTATTTCAGCCTAATTCCTTTTTTGGCCCCTTAATGAGCCAAGAATAAAAAATCCGATATCTTATTGCATATCTACAGATGGTAAGGAACATTACTGTATAAAAATAAAACCTGTGAACTCAAAAATGAAAGAGGACTTCCCGTGACAAGCTTTATTTCAATAAAGTCCCTTTTTGACGCCTTAATGGCTCCCCAACTCACATATCGAAATTCGAGACCTTATTGCACATCTATAGATGGTAAGGAACATTACTATGTAAAAACAAAACCCCTGAACTCAAAAATGAAAGAGGAGTTCTTGGGACAAGCTTATCGGAGCAAAGTCCCTTTTCTGCCCCTTAATGGGACCCAAACCCAAGAATGAAAAATCTGAGACCTTATTGCACATCTGCAAATGGTAACGAACATTACTATATAAAAATAAAATTCCTGAACTCGAAAATGAAAGAGACGTTCCTGTGACAAGTTTTATTTTAACAAATGTCCCTTTTTGACCCTTTAATGGGCCCCGAACCCACACATTAAAAATCTGAGACCTTATTGCATATCTGCAAATGGTACCGAACATTACTATATAAAAATAAAATTCCTGAACTCGAAAATGAAAGAGGAGTTCCTGTGACAAGCTTTATTTTAACAAATGTCCCTTTTTGACCCCTTAATGGGCCCCGAACCCACACATTAAAAATTCAAGACATTATTGCACATCTACAGATGGTAAGGAACATTACTATATGAAAAAAAACGCTGAACTCAAAAATGAAAGAGGAGTTCTCGTGACTAGCTTATTTCAACAAAGTCCCTTTTCGACCCCTTAATGGACCCAAAACCCAAAAATAAAAAATCCGAGACCTTATTGCACATCTACAAATAGTAAGGAACATTGCTATATAAAAATAAAATCCTGAACTAAAAAATGAAGGAGAGTTCCCGCTCAAGCTTTACATTAAAAAAAGTCGTTCTTAGGCCCCTTATTTGGTCCGAACCCTGAAAAAAAATCTGAGACCTTCTTTCATATCTATAGATAATGAGGAACAATACTACATACAAATAAAATGCCTAATGTCAAAACAGCATTGATCTAACGGACGGACTGACGGGCCCATTACAATATACCTGAACTTTCTTCAGAAGCAAACCTGGCCTCAAAGAAAATATGGGTCGCCATCACTTGGCGTCCGTCCGTTCACATTTACATTTCTCCTCTGAAATTATTAGCAACTTAGAACTCAAAGTCAACATAATGTTTCAACTAAAGCCACAATTGCCAGAAATGCTCCTTGGATCGCGCTTTAAAATTACGTTTAAATTTTTTTTTTTATCGCGCCAATAAAAAAAGATCAACATAGCCGCCAGACCCAAATGTGTAATCTCATTAGCTCACGACGATATCTAAAACACTTTCTGGATGGATTGGAAATCTGTAAATATTTGATTCAATAAGAAATATAATGTATGATGCCATAAATATTTCGAATGCTTTAAACCCTTGTATTTTCAATGTTACATGTACAGGAAGGAGCCTTGATGGAGCCAATAATCTTCGGTAATATTTTCTCAGCGATTTTTCAAGAAAAGTAAAACATTTTGTAAAAATCTTTCCATGGTTTGTATTATCAGTTTAAAAATACAAGAAACCGTTTTTGATGCTAGTCCGACATAGTTAGGTATGCAGTTTTATTTGAAATAGAAAAATATATATAAAGCTATTTTCACAAACACTGTATCCACAAGGGATTGAGTGAGACAAGACGAAAAAAAGATTATTTTTTTCGCAACTTAATTGGAAACAAAGTTGATAGATCTTCACAAAATTCATTTTTCTAAAAATAAAATTGCATCCAACATTTTTATACCTATATATTCCGCTGACTGGCTCAAAATAAGAAAAATTTTACACCTTTTTACAACTTTTCAACCGTGTAATGCAACTCATTGTTGCACTCCATATCTGTAGTTTTCAATTACAGCTGAAATCACTGACCTCCTACAAGGTTACAAGTGCATGAAGTATTCTTCCCCCAACCCCTGTTTTGTTAAGTTTTGAAAAATTTAATTTTCCATAAATATTCTTATAGTAACAGGAATGATATAAACATATTGACTTCAGTGTATGAAATTAAGAACATTCTACACTTAGACATGAGGTCCAGTCCATGTCAAACAAACTAGACCATAAAGAATTTTTGGTAGACCACACTATAAAAGATAATCTCTACAAGATTTTTGCAACTTGACAGAATGTCCAGTTTAAGTACAATCTTGGTGAAACTCCGGAATTTTGACTGGGTTCTGGGCCTGTGGTCTTGAGTAATTTCACACACTGAACTTTTACACCCATGTAAATATGTTTTATCTTAATTTTTTACGTTTTAGCTGCTTCAGTAAGAAGTTATAATTCTTATTCTCTGAAAATTTTACTGGAAAAGGACATTTTGACTGAGTAATTATAAAAGGAGTTCTTCGTTTATTTTTTTACATCCAATGCACAATAAAACAATGAAAAGTTATTAACCGAAGTTCATACATCATACACCAAGAAGACCAGACAAGACCATTACGAACAAAGGATCAAATACAAACACAAACATGGAAGTTAAAAAAAGTCACAATACTGAAAACTAGGACACTACGAACTCTCACAAAATGCGGCAATGACATCATGTGCTCCGGAAGAGTAAGCATGTCCTGCTCCACATATGGCGCCCGTCGTATGCCCAGTGTACAAAACCTATACCAAGTCATAGATTATGTAAGGAGAATGGGTAATGACTTCGATACTGGGAACAATCCTTAATCATCTGTGATACGGACACTCTATCATGGTCAACTAACTCATGATGGCGACCATAAAATTTCCGAATTGATGACATTAATTTGGGCTGAAGGTAGCCTTGGCATTAGCTTTTGTGACAGTAGCCCTCCATCTAGAAAGGCGCTATAGTGGACACAAGTCCGAGAGTATCAGCACTCCATAAGCCTACGACGCTGGTTTTTTGCTACCCGGAAAAGAAAAATTCACAAGAGAAAATCGTAGTCATCACCTTTGTCGCATAGTTTTGATTTAACCGTCTTCCGTTGTCTATCGTTACGTATAAGTCAAGTACGACACGGACTCAGATGTATCAGTGGTGTCCTTTATTTCAAGCTCACTGGGATAGATGTAAGTACTCGTTAAAATGGGTTGTTTACTGATAAGAGTTGTTCAATAAATACTGCACTGATACATTTTGGGGGGAAAATCATCAAAATGAGTCAATTCCGCATTTTTCAT
>JAOXYI010173876.1:0-11369 GCA_028566495.1 Lithophaga antillarum | reverse complement strand
TCGGACTTTATTCAGTTTGTGAGTGAGTGGGCTGTGTTTACACATCAATAAATTCCTTCAAAATAGCCTTTATTACTATAATAAATAGTTAAAGAAACAAATTATGTCATTCTTAGGTCTGAAAGCGCTATATGTCACATATGTTGCAGTGTTTGATACTTGAATAATCAGTCTTATTAAAACAATTAGGTCCAATTTTCATTTTATAGATACAAACATATATCAAGCAGATTCATTCGCTCTAACGGGGTTCGATTAGTTTAAATGACTCAGAAGGAAAACATTTAACTTTACAATACGTCATCACACAATCTTCAAGTCTGATTTTTTGGTAAATTGAAGAAACAGACCAAAATGCTTATAGTCTTTGACATCCTCCCCTTAAATTAACGTCAAGTTGATTAACGATATGACTAAGCGTTTAAAAGCGAAAGTAGTCTTACATTTTACGACTTTAAAAGCGAAAGTAGTCTTACATGAATATACGTATTCTTATTATTTCGATATGATTAAATATGAGATTGAATAATGAAAGCCATAAAAACAAAGTGTACCTGACATCCTGAAACTGTATGTAGTTTCTATCGACTCCGTCTAAATACCTGTGTAGAACTGCGTACATGTAGGCCTATTGCACTATTTTTAGATTTATTCATAAATAACAGTAAACATTTTTCTTTGTTCATATTGTAAATAATATTTTACGTATTTTTAAGATAGATTTCACTGAAGGACATACTAAAATAATGAGGACTTACAGAATTGTTAAACAAGGGCAAATTTTCCGAATTTGTTTTTCTTTTAATTTACCGTATTCGCCATATTAAGCGACTATGCTCCAATTAGCACCCTCTCTGCTACTTTCTATCAAAAATCGTTAAACGCCCCCTTTTTCGGATTGTTTTGTGTTCATTTATGGTGTTGGTAGTGTTCAAAAATATAACTGAAAAGTTGAAAAGTTGAAACTTGGTGAAAGGCTATAAATTAACAGGTTATAGTAATTCTTGGTTTTTTAATAGCGCCTACCCTTTTTAATTTTCTAAGCGCCGTTAGCGCTTAATACGTTACGTTACATATTTTATTAAATATGTAATGAATAGAATATTTTCTCCCCTATAATAACTTTTCGAGATGCCAGTACTTTAAAAATTATACTTAAGCACCAATAAATTTGTCATCGTTTAACTATAATCCCCAAACTTGACTATACAATGTATGTTTACAACACCTTATATTGTATAAAGTACTTAGATGCCATACGTTGACCGTTGATGACGTATAAATACTGTCCAGAGATTACGCAATTCACACAGTACTGAAGTGAAATATGGAATTGATAACTGATTTTTCAAGTGCGGGGCCTAAGTGGGAGGGATAAACATTCTGATTCGACGAAAACTTTAACATGGTCGGTATATAAATTTCAAAAATGATATAATACGTATGACTGAAGTAATGATGTTATTTTTAATTAAGGATTATGATTCTACTTTTATTGTATTGTTATTTATCATCTTCATTATTTCATTGTGGGATTCGAGGTAAAACCGAGTCATTCACTGGCAAATTTCGAGCTTTGTTGTTTATCTTTCCTTGCCATGTCTGTGTTGCACCATATTATTGTGATATTTTCTGTGGGGTGGTAAAATTTGTTTTAATTTCCACTCTTTTTTGTAAACGTTACAATCATATTAAATTTTAGATTCAGTCGCTAGGTGTGTTAAAAAAGGAAAAGTATATAACTTGGTATTATATTTTCGTACAAACAGGCACCTGATTATAGTTTGAATAGAGTGTCTTTCGTTGTTTTAACTTTGCATTATAATTGTTTGATGTTATTGATGTCAGGTCAGCATAAAATGTTTTTTTTTGTTTTTTGGGGTTTTTTTTGTTTTTTTTTTTTTGTTTTTTTTTAATTTTATACTTCTATGATGGAACATAGTATAAGTTTCGACCAGTAAAACTATCCTAATTACATTCAACATATCCTTATTACCAACTGTCGGAAAATATGTTCGTTCTTTGTAATGTGATTCCCGTTGTATTTCCTCCCTCTCATTTCAAGACATGATATTTATATAAGCATGGGTCATATTTCTTGGTTTTTTAATATATAAATGTGGGTCTCATTTTCAAGGCTCGAGTGAGGCAACCCTACCTAAAATCCAAGTAGTAGCTTGCACTACAGGTGCTAACATCTTAGACATTCAAAATCAATTACATGGGACAACATAACAATGAACATGAAAAACATGGAACTGTTGAAAGAAATCCAAAAGAAGTAAAAAACATGAATAACAGCCTTTGAATCTCTTTCGTCTCTCAGAAATCCTAATTTAAAATGTAATTACTGAAAACTTCAAAATTCATAACACAGTTTTACATATTAGTCTAGAATATATACTCACATTTATATAATTCAAGCTAAAAAGTAAACTCAAAAGCTGAGCCCTTAATAAGAAATTACCACCTCTTTCGAGAGTGCAAATTGTACTTTTGAAAATCGAACTGTGTAGTATGTCTGCAAAAAGGTATTCTTCAGAAAATATGGTTTGAATTCTATTGTCCCACTAATACAACTGATAAATATTTGCGTGTATGAAGTCCTACGTGGTTAGATAAGAAAATTTACTTTTGTAATTCATTCTTAATCAAACAAGAAAAACGATTTCAACTAACGCAAAATACCTCAAATAATGTTTGCTTCGATATTTTTATTTTCATTTACGTGCTTCGGGATAACCGACTCTTCAACCGTTACCCTACCGACACCTCCGATATCTGGATGCAACAGAGATGGAAAATTTTACCATGAAGGATCCCATTACAAACCATCGCCATGTGAATGGTGTGAATGCGTCCATGGACGAGAACAATGTGCCATAGCTGACTGTTTTATTGTAGAGTGTGTTGATTCTATTCAGGATCCTAAGAAATGTTGTCCTGTCTGTCCGAATGGTAAGAATGAATGTTCTTTATTATTATTGGGAAAATGATTTCGTATTATGTTCAACTGACGATTACTTCGCATCAATGATATTGTGTAGTTACGTGTATTGTTGTTTAAATAAGAATGGTTATTATTGGAAATTATCAACTTTTTGCCCTCTAAATTTTAAAGTTTTGTTTAAATATGTATTATAAAGTAGTTCGATCATTTTTATGCAAATGACTGGATTATGGAGCCACAGCGAGGTCATGAACATATCATTAATTAAGGGTTTTTGACCAAAAATGTCAAACTTGTTTTAAAAATTAGAAGTTAACATGAGATGAGAAAATATCAACCAAATGTTTATATTTTTAATGCATGAAATATTTGTATGGAATAGTGCCCTATTTTGTTCTTTTTATGTACTGGAATACTAGGCAGATGATGATAAAAGTGGTGGATCCGGGAAGATCGAGCCACCTTTTTCTAATATTCTATCAATGTTTTTTATTTGCTTGTCAAAAGGAAACTGATTGTTTGATTAATTGTATGGGTTTTACGCCACTTTCAGTAATTTTCAGCTATATCGTGGCGTCCAGTTTTTACTGGAGGAGGATGTCGGAGGAAAACTTGCAATCTCTGTTCATTAAGGTTGGAGTCCAGCACACCTTGTCCCGAGTCAGGCTCGAACCCACAACCCCAGTGTTGATACATCGGTGATCTGTAAACTGAAGTGCTCCCCTTTTCCTGTCAGAATTTCTATATCCGCAACTGAATACAGAATAGATTTTATTTCATATCGTTTTAGAATTTGATATTTTCATTGCTGGAGATACGGTCACATGTCATATTTTATTCTACAGTATAAACAACTACCGGTCAATATTATGACATTAGTTTATTTTTCCTGTTTAACACGCAGTCATGACTAAGACAGTCACAATATAATTCAAAAAAACAAAAACAATAGTTGCTAAATTTTTTGTCAATGTCACAGATTATGGACACTCTAGGGACTAGATCTTAAGTTTGATTTGACCATGTATAAACTTGAGGTCTATATTTTGGCCCTCGGGTAGTCCACAAATCTTCGAGATTGCCCTCAAAATAAGTCACTACTAATTAGATATCAAAGTAAGCTATAATTTCGTCGTTTTTGAACAAACAGCCATATCGTTTCTCATAGAAAACATTTTTTTCAACAGTATATCCTATAATATCAAATGTATATTTAAAATTCTGACTAATTATGGTTCAAAAGGCATTTACACATTTCAGATAGTTTGCTTTAATCTGCTTTAAATTACAGGTAAAAACTGTTACGCTGGTAATAAAGTCATTCCTGCTGGTAAAGATGTACAGATTGATGTTCATACTACGTGTAGATGCCCAGATCAGTTTGGATTTGGAATGACAGCCCATAGAGCTGTGTGTAAAACCAGTCCGACAATAAAACCATAAAACAGATGGAAAATAAAATTTCATAAATCATATGTTTTATCTTTTAGACAGTAATAAACAGTCAGCAGCATAAATGCAGTGTTGCAAAGTTCTGGTCATAGAATTGTCATCCGTCATGTGATGTTGTTGTCTGTCATCGTTCCCTGTAAACCTTTTATTTTTAAATTTCCCCATTAGAACCGGTTTCACGCGAAAGCTTTGCGTAAATTATCTGTGGATGATCCGTGATTGCTTTAATGGCAGAAAATTTAAAATAAAATAATTTCATATCCCAACCATTAGGCCAAATGATTTTTGCAAAAATTCTCTACAAATAGCTGTCTATCATAGTGTCATACCTTACCGATCCGATTACATGTATGCTATTTATCATATACTGTTCGACATAAATAGGACTGCAATGCCAGGCTTCATGCCTGACTAATCTCGATATCACGTTTGATGGTACTGGTCGGAATGTGTCCTATCGTATATATGGATAAATTTTCTGTATTTATAACTAAGCGGTTCATTATTAATATTTGAATCCCATCCAGCGTGACGTAGTTAATACAACAGAAAATAATTAATATATTTTTAGCTCACCTGGCAAAAGGACATGTGAGCTTTTTCCATCACTTGGCGTCCTTAGTCCGTTAACTTTTCACATTTTGATCTTCTCCTCTGACACAACTGAGTCAATTGAACCGAAATTAACACGAATGATGTATGGAAGGTCCTTTATAAAAAAAGTTTCCTCATTTTATGCCGATCAGACAAATAACATGGCCACCACAGGAAATTCTTTCTGATTGACTGACAATTTAAAAATTTTCCTAAGAAACTCCAAAGTCAAATCAGTTGTAACTTTGTAGGAATGATATACGGTAATTAAGTCCTTTACCAAGTTCTCTATTTAGCGCCGATCGGACATCTAACATGTTCGCCATTGGCATTTCTTTGTTTCTGATTGGCTAAATTTTAAAAATCTTCCTCTTTGAAACTGCAAAGCCAAATTAATTATAACTTTGTAGGAGTATTGTATAGGAGGTCCTTTACAACTTTACAAAGTTTCCTGATTTCGTGCTGGTCTGACATCTAACATGGCCGCCACAGGCAATTCTTGTTTCTGATTGGCTGAAATTTAAAAAAAAATCTTCTCTGAATCAACAAGGCCAAATGAATTGTAACTTTGCAGGAACGATGTATTGATTAAATGGGCTTATTACGCCACTTTCGGCATTTTTCAGCTATATCGTGGCGTCCAGTTTTTATTGGAGAAGGAAGCCCGAGTATCTGGTGAGAACCCCCGAAATTCGGCCAGAAAACTGACAATCCTTGTAAATTAAAGCTGGAGTCGAGCACACCTTTCCACGAGCAAGGCTCAAACTCACACCCCAGTGTTGACACGCCGGGGAGCAATTAGTAGATATGAATAACTACCTTGACCATTCGGACACCAAAGCCTCCTGATATATTGGAGGTTCTTTACAAAATTTCCTCATTTCATGCCTATCAGCCATCCAACATCGCCACGGTGGACAATTCTTGATTGTGATTGGCTGAAGTTTATTTTAAAAATTTCTCTTCTGAAACTACAAGGCCAAATGAATTGTAACTTTGTAGGAATAATGTATGGCAGGGCTTTTGCAAAGTTTCGTGATTTCGTTCCGATCTGACATCTAACATGGCCGCCACAGTCAATTCTTATTTTCAATTGGTTGAAATTTTAAAACCATTCTCCTCTGAAACAACAGGACCAAGAATGTTGTAAATGAGTAACAATGATGTATGGTAGGGCCTTAGCAAAGTTTCTTCATTTCATGCCAATCGTACATCTAACATGGCACCCAATAACTAATTCTTGTTTCTGATTGGTGGAAATTTTAAAAGTCCTCTACTCCGAAACTACAAATCCCTGGGTGAATTTTAAAGTAGGAATGAACTGTACGGGAGGTTCTTTACCAATTTTACAACTTCCTTGCTGATTGGACAACTATATTCGTAATATGGCTTCCACTGATAATTCGTTTCTGACGTGATGAAATTCTGAAAATCTTCTCCTTTGAAACTACAAGGCGGGTGGAACTGTATCTTTACAGGAATGATACAAATGTATATGGAGGGTACTTTAAAGGGTATCCTCATTTGATGCTGTTCTGAAATCAACCGTATACTTTCCTACTGTAGTCCTTAAATTTTTATATGCAGTCCATGCTCACCACTCAGAAGGCTTTTGTAAATAAAAAAATAAGAAACTAGTACTGCTTTTTAGGCATAATTTGTTCCCAGGTGAGCGATACAGGCTCAGTCACGTGAGTCTCTAATTTAATTTACTTAACAAAAGTTTAACAGGCGTTAAAGGTCCTGGTTTACCAACGTATTTGTCTGTTTACATAGTTCTTATACCAATGTATCGATGAAAGCGATATCCGCAATAGCAATTATTACTAAAATTTAAGAACAAAAATATATAAAAAAATAAGTATCCATTTTGTTAATAAGCCATATTTGTACCCGAATTATAATAGGTTGTATAATCTGCTCTAATACACAAATCAGGAATATTTGGGATCAATCTTACTTTTCATGACCACAATGAAAGTATAAGAAATTTTAGCTCAGGTTTACAGGGAGGGTAATCAGGTGGTTTACCATGGTTTACTTTCAGAATACACGGGTAACACGGACATCGTCATATACATGTATGTCTTTAGGTGTTGTTTATTTTTTTATGTTTATATTATGTCTGTGTGTTCTTGTTCTGCCATCTCTTTATTTATGCTTCATATGATTGTTATCCTCCAGTATATTTTTGTGTTTGAGGATTAATTATTCTGTCTTGTCTCGGAAATATATCTGACGCCCCGGTCAGCCATCCATACAATTAGTAAACACAGAAAACTTTTCGCAATTGCTACATCACATTCATACAAGTCATGTAGTTACAAATTATGTCTCATTTGCCCAAGGATTCATAAATACTGGTCTAGATATGTTGGAATTCTGACATACAGATTTATGACTTTTGAATAGCAGATCATGCAAGGAGAATGTTGATAACATTTCGTTATTTTACCTAAAGTGATAAGGCAGTTCTATTACGTGTGGCACAATAGCCTTGATCTGAAGACACGATAAAGGTCTAGTTCTGTTCCAAACATTCGGGTTATTTAATGTTAAACGTAGAAAATGAATGCAATTTTTTCTGTGATTTTCTTTATTTGTCCACTAATTGATGCGCTGTCAACACCGTTAATGGGATGTTACAAGGATGGAAAGTTTTACCAAGAAGGATCACAATTCCAGCCATCGCCATGTGAACACTGTTATTGTAATAGTGGAAGAGTTATTTGTGCGGTTGCTGATTGTTTCATAACACCTTGTGTAGATCCAGTTCATGATCCCACCAAATGTTGCCCTACATGTCCCAACGGTAAGCATACGCCCCCGTGAGTTGCTTTAGTGACATTGTACTGTATTGTGGGATATGATTTTGTGATTTTACTATTTCTGGGAGTATCAGAAATTGGTAGGTATTTTAGAGGGGGTATGTGAAAAAATGTGGTACTGTGAATGGTATTTTCGAGAGACTTCCTTTCGATGTGTGTTTTGGGGGATGATGGTGTTCAGCTAGATTTTGGTATTTTGGGGGTAAAACTTTTGCTCTACGTATCACGAATCTTTCAGAGTACCTTGGAGCATATGTAGACAAGTATTAGAATATTATTTACATTTAATTATTGAATAATATCTTCATCTACTTGAAATATTCAACAAAAAAACAGAATTTTCCTTTTTAGTTCGCCTTTACGAAGTAAAGGAAGAACTATTGGAGTACCCCCGGCGTCCATGCATGATTGCGTCCGCGTCGTCGTCCACTTTTACAAGTTTTGATTTACTCACAAAACTATACAAGATACAATTATGAAACTTCGTACGTAGATGCATGGTGATAATGCGTATGACATGCGCCCAAATTTAGATGACCTTGACCTCAAGGCCGCGATTTATTGACTTTTGTTGGATACAGTTTTAGGCCAGAGTTTCATTTTGTTCAAAGCGTACATTCTGTGATATAGTCATGAAATTTCATATGTAGATACTTGTTGATGATGTGCACAACATCCACCTAAATTTGATGACCTTGACCTCAAGGTCACGCACACTTTTTAAATTTTATGTCAAAGTTTCATTTTGTTGAAAGAATATTTTAATGAAACGTCATATAGATTATATATTGCTGATGTGCACAACATCCAACTAAATTTAGATGACCTTGACCTCAAAGTCATCAAGGTCAAGGTCATACACTCTTAAGAAATTTATTCGGCTGAAATTTTATGTCAGATTTTCATTTTGTTGAAAGAATTGTCATGAAAACATCATATCGAGATACATGCTGATGATGTACACAACATCCAGTTAAATTTATATGACCTTGACCTCAAGGTCACACACTGCAGAAATATATTTGAGTATAATTATATGTCAAAGTTTCATTTTGTTCAAAGAATATTGTAATGAAACTTCATATGGAGGTCAATGTTGATGAAGCACGCAATATCAGACTAAATCTAGATGACCTTGACCTCCCGTTCACGCATACTTAAGAAATATATTTGAGTAAAAATTTTATGTCCAAGTTCCATTAGAATATTGAATGTACTTGCATGTTGATATTGGGCACAGCATCCAGCTAAATTAAGATGACCTTGATCACAATGTCACACACTCTTAAGAAATATATTTGGGTAAAATTTTGTCAAAGTTTCATTTTGTTCAAGCAACACCAGCCAAATTAAAATGACCTTGACAGGTCACACAATCTTAAGACAAACATTTGTGTAAAATTCCGTGTAAAGTTTCGTTTTGTTCAAGAATATTGTCATGAAATGTCATCACACATAATATTCAGCCATTTTTAGATGATTATGACGTATTTTAAACAAAAGCTGGAGCAGGCAAACTTTGTAATCGGGGATTACACTTTGTTTAGAGCTTGCAAAAGAAATAGAAAAATTGTTTTAAAAAAATCTATTTGCGTATCTATAAATACAGTGTAATGGGTTTTTGTATTCTCATTCTTTCATAACTGTTTCAGTTTTTAAAAAAAAAAAAACATATTTTCCAACAAAAAATGAATTTAAAAAATCTAATCAAATCTTTTTTAAATTTAAATAGAATATGACATTTTCAAGATCATTTGATTTGACATTTTTTTCATTATATTTCAAGGGGAAATCTCTTGATCCATTTGTTCGACGTATAATGTTATCCTCGCTCATAAGAAGAGACATGATTTACAACACGATAGTATAGTATACCTTTCTTTGTTCAATTAAGTCAGATCGTAACCGAAAATTGCCACAGACAGAATCTCTTACAATTTTGTAAAAAAGCATTTAATGAAAAACTCTTTTTAAAAATTCGTTGGAAACTAGAGGTTTGATCTGTCTTATATTTTCAGTAATTTAATCCAAAGGCGATTTTTTTTTAAAAAGCATAGCATTATACGCAAAAAAAATGGTGTGAGCAAAATTTTCTTGATCATATAGATAGATATTTCTAATTCTTATTTTCTGTGAAAGGAATCCATACTGCTCCTGTTTAAAACCTCACTCAAGAAAAAAAGGGAGTCACTGTCCTTTTCTTTTATGATAGGTCAGCATCCGTGCAAATAAATAGGTTTTTCATAAAGGGAAGATAATTGTCAAAATTTAACATAAAAACTTGGAAACTGTCCCTAAATAGATGAAATCAGCAAAGCTTTGTTTTGAAAACATAATTTAAATTCTTTTTCAATATTACAATTCCTTATTCTACACATTATTCACACGTGTTGTAATAAAAATGCATAACAAATCACTATCCTTTTTGGCATGGAATATACGTCATTTGTGTCCCATTTTCGATTTTACATGCGCATGTTGTATACGTGTTATAACGGTGACATTATACTATAAGATCAGTTAGCTCTGAGGAAAAGCATACAAGATAGGTCACAGAGTGGACATGAGATATGAATTAGAACGCGCAAGCTCACGTGGACGTGGACGAGAGGGTAGTAGATTAGTTTTTCCTCAACTCCGTTGGCAAACAAAAATCACTGGTATTTTCACAGATTACGTATTTTGCTATGGTAACTAGAGAAGCAAAGTTTTTCTGTGTAAATTCTTATTTTGATCATATTTACCATTACAATATTATCATTTTAAATAGCTTTTTTACTGACGGACCTTCAATAA
The DNA here is from genome assembly GCA_028566495.1 of Lithophaga antillarum. Lineage (NCBI taxonomy): Eukaryota > Metazoa > Mollusca > Bivalvia > Mytilida > Mytilidae > Lithophaga > Lithophaga antillarum. The sequence continues at coordinate 749 of JAOXYI010173876.1, read as the reverse complement.
TCGCAGCTATGTTACAACTCTATTAACAACAGTGAAATAATAATGCAAGTAGCGTACGCTATCTGCAATAATTATTGCAGACAGCGTTAATTCTTTCAACGCTATTTGCAACAACGACGTTATTTGCAATAATTATTGCACATAACGTACGCTATTTGCAACAATTTTGCAAATAACATTGTGATTGTACATATGCCAAGACCAAGATGCAACAATAGTCCGGTATATGCAATATCGAACCAAACCATTTTATTTGGATCTATCGTCTTTCTACTGAAATAGATAAAACGGAACCTGAATAGTATTCCACTGACAACTTTTGTGCGAAATAGCGATCTCAACAATACATCGTCTACTTTGATGATATTTTCTTCTCTCTGCTATATGTATGCGAGTCTGCACCATTCGTACAGTCAAACCTTCGCAGCGGTTTAACCGGCATCGGACACTCGATGTTCCGTCTTATATTCACTAAAGATGGCCGTTTCTTAAATGAACAGTCAATATGTAAACTAATTATCTTTCCTTCTGTATATATATATTTACATTTTTTTATTCCTTAACAAAAGACGAATTTCTACTTTTTTATTATCACTATATATTATTAATATATATGAATTAAAACAAGACCAATACCGGGTCTGGATCTGCGTCGCTGCATGCAATTGATTAAGATACCCTATGTACATGAGTGTTATCAAGCTTCAGACCATATATAAAATCAATTCCTTCCATAGAAGCCAAGAAAA
>JAOXYI010173766.1:0-11371 GCA_028566495.1 Lithophaga antillarum | reverse complement strand
GTCATAGTATCTATCTTTTATCTTTACTTTTGTTTTTAATGAAAAATATAGTATGTTTACCGGTTTCTACAGACGAAAAAAAAACGTCGGATACCCCAGTACAGAATGCAGGCTGGCCAAGTCAACTGTTTTTACGATTCGCACTTTCCACACAGTGATAATATTACTGGTCCTATAAACTACTCTGAAACTAGTTAAGTTTCCCTAACAACATTCTACAGCTTTGAAGTTCTATAAAGGCATTCTAAAATTTTGTGAAGATACTATTAATTTAGATGTTCTTTCAGATCTCGCGTTTTATGTTTCTAAATGTATTACAGTCAAACCTGTCTTAAGCGAACCTTCAAGGGAGGGAAAAAGTTACATAAGACTGCTGGTCTTTATGTTTCAGGATTTATCAACATTGTCAATGTGAAAATTATTGATCATAATCTTATGGAGAGGTGTTTGCTGTCAAGTAAACCTTTACAAAAACTTGACTCGAATCATAGTTTTAAAATATTATGATCTCCGTCATGAATTGGTTGATAACTATTTCTTGTATCAACTTGTCACAAAACTATTTTCTGTCAGAAATTCTAAACATTTGTCACCCGTTTCTAAAATCAGGCATTTGTACGCTGGCGTTGAGAACTTGGACGAACGATTGTTGACTTACATACTTACCATTACGATTTAAGTCATGGATACATCTTGTGTATAATATTTAGTTCTTTTTTCCAGTATAATGTTTGTATTAATGGTATCGTGTCATATTTAAACCTTTTTTGCATATTTCCACTGTATTTTATTGTTATATCTCGTAAGCTTGCCATGTACACGTGATTGTGAAATGTTTTCAACTCGCTTTATTGTTTCTTCGAATTAAATTATAACAAAACGTACACAGTTCATTTTTTAATCTTTTTTTCTTTCAGTATACTTTTTTATGGATATGGTATTTCCATTTTGATTTGAAATTGATGGAGAATAATATGAAACGCATCAAAAAGTTCACGTTCAAGGTCCAGGCATATACAATGCAGCTTTGATAAATTATATTAATATACTTTTTCATGTTCCAATATATTGGATAAAAAACGTAAATCTTTACAGATAAATGTGATTTATAATAAGAAAACCCTCCTTTTTGTCATGGCTTGATGGATAGAGGAGGAGCTTACCGTGTCGATGCAGCAGGTCTCTCTTCCGCTTATTTTTGTAGAGGAGTTCGTGTTATCCTAATTACGATTTCCGCTCCAGTCATTCCTTGGTTTCGTCGACAGTAAATGTTCGTATCCGCTTTTAATTAGAAGTATATGTTGATGTCCCACCACGATTTCCGTGTAAAAACGATGTTCGTGTCGTCCTACTGCATGCAGGGCAGAAGAAGCTTAATCTTTCGGTGCACCTGTTCTCGTGGGAGATCTTGTTGTTAGATCACCAGTTATTTTTGTTTCATTTTCTCCGTACTATGACTTTTTGATCAGAAATCGGTATTCTACTGCCATCGCATTAACAAGTAAATATAGTTTACATGTATAAGTGAGACAATTATCAATAATTATCATTTAAAAAATGTTTCTCATCTCTCATGCATTCACATTTATTTTCAACTATGTACCCGTTCCCTCAGAACAAAGAAAAGAAAAGAAATAAATACATGTAAATACATAATTAAATAAATCATTTCAATAAAAATGTGTGTTACAGTAATATATTGCGATATGTTATCAAATATACACTCACGTTACTGTTTGTAAAGGAGACTAGAGAATGATAAAAAAATCCACTGGTATCACTATTTTGGCACCGATATATTTGTTGGAAAAGGTACATTATATATCAGTCGTAATGGGATTTTGAAAGAAAATTGAGACTAAATAAAGTTTCCTCCTGTAACTGCAATGAAGAATAGCCACTTGTATCTCGACTACACCAGTTTAGAAAATACTGTTACTAGTAGTGGATGAAACCATTATGGCCATTTTTCAATAGATAATTGCCTACGGAAAGTAATTTGGACTCGTATATTTACAAGGTAAATTACTTTAAGAGATTTCTTGTTAAGTTAGTTACACCTTCATACTGAAGCTTCTATCCACTCACATTGAGCTAAATGCTTCTACAATTACAGATTAGGGATTGTCTTACATTTGCAAGGTATAAACTGCTTATCATTGAAGATTTGCTGTCACTGCAAAAATAAGATAACCAGTCGCTTGCTGTTCCTTTTTCTTGGCTTTTACTTCTGAACTAGATGATGTTGTTCAATAACACTCATATCTGTTTTTAGACAATATACTTTAGCACTGTCCCAAACTAAACAGTAATTTCCATATATTTTAACGAGAGACACCCCGCCTTTTTCTAAATATTATATTTTGCCGTACAAATGTGTCTGTATGCTTTGAATAGTCGGAAAAAATATAGTGAACAAGAATGATGATGTGTTCCTTTTAAAATCCTACCTCCAGGCAAAGTTTCAGTTTTCTTCATCACTCCATGTGGTGCTAAAACCTAAGGCAGTTTGGATTTGACAAATCATATGCAACATTAAAATAAACATTTTACAAGCCGAATTTATTCCCTACATCTCAACGAATGGCCGAATTTCATAAAAGATAATAGACTAACCTACAATATCTAAAAGATTTTTTATAGTCAGTGGAAACGGAATGGAAAATATGACTTGTTTCGGCATCGCGTGTTAATAGCTGGCATCCACCCTATATCTATTCCTCATAAACTAACAATCAAAGTTAGGGTGGATGCCAAGCTGAAATTTTTTAATTAGGGGGTATCTGGAGGTCAAAGGGCAACCAATGTCATTTTATTAAAATATATATGTCAGATTTAAGAAAACAGCATTCCTTCATATTAATTATGACTTTAAAAATCAAATGGAAATGGATGGTTGTGTTTGAAAAATATATAATTTGAATTAGATTAAACTTAAGAATTAATGAAGTTATAATTTTAGAAATTCAAAGTACTGAATGTAGTGAAAAACTTCCATTAGTGGACATTTTTATAGTAATCATTCTAAAAAGATATATATATTTTATATAGTCCCTAATGGTTCCTCAAGAACATACAATCTACAATTCAGTTCGTATGATATGAAATTCCAATGAAGACTATCCTTTATCTTCGTACTATAAAGAAACAGTTTCCTACGTCTAGTGTGGAAACAATCCTTATATACAATATTATACAATGAATACAGAATCATAAAATTATGAATAAGAGATATTCACATTGTTATGAAACATAAGGATTGCAGCATTCAACTGCATCACACGCGCATGCAAATAGACAAATCATTTCATGCTGGAAACATTTACATCTGGCTGTTCTGCATTTTGTTTTGCAACCACACGATACTAGTTCAACACAAGCCGGTGAAACAGCGGAAATCGTGGTCCATACAATGTCAATACCACTCTCCACCTTTCTCCAACTACCAGTGCCTTCTGGAGATCCAATTTAAAACATTGGTTCTCTTGCATTTATCCATATTTTTGCCTGGTGATTTGCATGTTTGGTATGAAGTGTTAAAGCGTCTTTCGTCGGTGGTAGGTATTCCAAGTTCTTCTTTGCTTTCGAAAATACAGAATATCGAAGGGCATTAACGTCAGTTTCGTTTGAAGATGCACCTGCATACACTTTACAGACAAATTGTTCAGAACAGGTCTGGTCATCGTGCCTTCCTACATTTGTCAGCAATTCTGGTGCCGTCGGGTATGTTTTCCAGCATGTCTTTTTACTTCTTCCGTAAAAGGAAGAGACGGTATCGCATACAGTAAAAGCGTGAAAGGACAGTATATTTTCCTTCACTTCCCTCCTTAATTCTCTCGCTATGGTATGTACGTGATAAAATTTGCGTTTTTTTGGAGGTACCAGACATCATCCATATTTCTACATCATCTTCATCATTAAGATGGAATAACAGTAGGAGTACATCAGTGTCCTTATACAAAAGTCAATCGTTTCATTTCTGTTTCAATAGCATCCAGACAAGGGATAATTATTCTGGTGTCCGCTTCTTCGTGGTTTGAATGCATGTGTGGCACTGTCCTTGCACTTGATCTGCACTTATTAGAATCCTGAAATCCTCCTCCAATAACTAACTCATATTCATCAGAAATATCATCAGCCCTTTTCATAAGTTCCTCGGATAAGAAATTGCATTGGTTTTCCTTATTGTTTTCTAAGGCAATAAATTGTGCCCATACCGGTGGTAATGATCCTACTCGTCCATCTATAACTTTTCTGATTGGTCTCTTCTTACCAACTCTCTTCGTTCTTGTTGATTGTTTAATTGATTCTTTCCTTAAGATATCTATCGAAGACAACGTCCACTCTTTTTGTGCAAGTTTGAAGATGGTTCAGCACCTAACTTCGAAAAGACGTCTGCATAGTAGCGATGTCAACGAGTATTCTAGTACTCGCCTATCACTCGGAAGATCCGAGTATCGAATACAAAAGTTATACTCGAGTAGAGCAACGTCGGCAATTATCGACAGGCGGCAATTATCGACACATCTCCCCAAACGGAGCCCCTAGCTGGAAAACCCCTAATAACGGCTTTCTCAGAATTTTACATAACAAAGTTTGAACATTTAGAAATACTCCAGACCTTTCAAGACGTTGAGGTGAGTTTCCTTAAAATTTTCTCTCCCATTGTTACAAACTAAATGGGTGGCTCCTTATTTAACATAAGATACGGTAATTTTTTATTCAGTGGCAAATTTTCAGACAAGTTACGATGTTTACTATACCATGGTTAAACGACTGCTAAGAATCATCTGCTATGAAATGATTTCCGTTGTTGTCGATTCCGGATTCCATATACCATATATAGGCATGTTACAAATATACCCCGGAAAATAACATTTGCGGCAGTTATCGACAGTTTATTAATTTTTGTTATTCTTATTCTGTGAAAATCTTTCTAGCTAACTTTTCCTTGGTTGTGATAAAATAAAAATGTCGTTGTCTTTTCTGAACAGTGTATATTTTGTATATAATTTATATCCTTTGGTACTCTACTCATTTGCCAGTTATTTGCGTAAGGTATGAAGAAAGTTTAAATGAATTTAGTTAAAGTGGAAATTTGTTCATACATACCTCCATTGCTATATTTTTTTTCATGTATTAGATAAGAAAAATGACACCGACTTTAAGACAGGTTTCCGTAACTCTAACACACCACGTATAGACATTTTGGAGTATGTTCGGGTATCACACATATTTTTAAACAGAAAATGGGAATGAAAAAAGAGGTGTCAATAACTCCCTCCATCTGTCGATAACTGACGACATGTCATCAATTTGACTTTTTCCTTATTTTCACACCATTTGACTCTCATCCGGGACCTTCATCAAAACAAAGGTAGAAATCTCCAGTATGTAGTTTCAAACACAAAACATTTATCACTAATAGATCTTTTACTGAATAATACAAGAAAGAAGTTTAAACTGTCGATAATTGCCAACATTGCTCTATATCAATTATCATGAAAAAATATCATGCAATAATTAAACCCCCCCCCTTTTTTAACTTTCTTTAAACAGTTTATACAATCTCAGTGCATTAATTGTCTCTCTCTGATGCATTCATGACATCAAATGTTTGTGACCTCACATTCATTCAAAAGAATTTTGCGATGTTGAATGTTTATGACATTATTTAACAAACTTCATGATGCTGATGACACCATGTTTATTCAGCAGAAATGCACAGCCGGCTTTAACCATTCCCGCTTGAATGGTTCCTTTCACCAAGTTTCATTTTCTACATTTGGGAATCTAGTTCTCTCGAATGGCTTTTCCCCAAATATTGATCTGACAGCAGCTAGGCTTATTTACCAGAAATATAAAATCCGAGTCAGAAATAAGCTTATTACAAATACCAATTGAAACGAAAAATTTTCAAAGTTTTCTAATTTTGTGTACATTCAATTATTTGAATTAGGCAAAAAATAAGTGCTGTGAAGATTTATTTTACCAGATCTAAGGGCAGAATTCATTCTCATCACAATGTAGCAAAGGGGTCTTTTCTACATTCATCAATGAGTTCTTACATTGCTGTTATCAAACTTTGATATGTGAAAATTTGTGAGTGAAACAAGCTCTTAATGGATTGTGTAGAAAAAGAATTAGAACTATTGAAAAGTTAAATACTTATGCTTTACAAAAGTTTTGTAATTGTGACTACAACTTCTGGATCTGGGGGCAGCCATTAAGGTAAGAAGTAGAAAATAAACAACAAAAATCCAATAATGCTTCAAAGAGAAGCCTGCAAACAAAACTTGTATAAAGTTATTGTTAAAAGTCTTTCTTAGCAAAGAGAATGCTAACTTGCAACCTTTCTGTCATGTTCTGAATGATTTTTAATGTAAATATATGCAGCCGGAAGTCTAGTGATGACCATTCAACAGCAGTGCCATCTGGTAGTCGGTGTCATTTACATGAAGTGTTCTGAAGAAAATTTGGAAGGGAAGCAAACTTTGTGCCTGAGATTTGAAACACATAATTGCTTTGCTCGCTTTTCAGGTAGTTTCTGTTTCATATTAGCGATTGTTCTAGTGAAGCATAATGGTGGAACAGTGGTTGTTGTGCTCCAATACTAAGGTTGTATTTTTAAAGCAAATTTGCAGTAATCTACACGTTTGTATGTTCTTTCGTTATGTCATTATTCCTTGCTCAAAGGTGACATTATGTATACGTAACATGGTCAGTTTGTCCTGGTAACTTGGTATTCACTTAGAGACGTGACTGATGTAAGTGACGGTGCATTGCGTCCGTGGAAAGTGATAGATCATGAGATGAGGGAAAAACATAAAAATAAATGTCTAGGAAGATCACAGTAAGCTGATGATAAAAGATATAGAAGAAATATTTGAGCAGCAAACATGAAGTTTTCATCAGTTCATAATATCATACCACATATACATCGGAAAGACCACAAGCGTCGAATATTTAACTGGTTGAAATTTATTGATGAGCTATCGAACTTTTCAGACCTTTTCAAAGCGGAAATGACCTTATTGAGCAGGCGCAGCAACCTTCTTCTGCTGTCAAAATGTTTTTGTTACCTATGTTTTGATTGGACATCGACGAAGAGCGTCCGGATCAACCAATGAAACACAACGTTTCAAAGGACATGTCTGCATTCCAGAGGAGAAAGCAACTGCAGTTCATGTTGAGGAAAATTTAGTGTTTTCTAAGATTGTATGCGCTTAAATAATTCTGCTAGTGCACATTTTCACACATTTTGTTTTTAAATTGAAAAATTATATCGAAACTTAGATGAGGCTAGCAGTTTTTTAACTTGTCTACTTGAAAAAAGAGTGGGGGAAAAAAGGGGGAGGGTAAATTCTAGCTAGGATCATTATTTCTTATATTGTCTTTTGGTCCCAGATTTTACCAAGGGTTATGAAGAGGGGTATGCGACCCTAAGACAAGAAGTGGAAAATGGACCCTTTCACAACTTCAGTTATACATTTATGGATGCCAAAAATCTTCAGGTTGTTTTTGTCATCATCCATAAATTGCAGGACTACAGTGAAGGAGTACATCAAAAGTTCAATGTCTGATAAGATTAAGAAACTTAATTCACACACCCCTGCCACTCCTTAATACTTTATTTGAAAAATATTGATAACCGTATCAAAGAATAACCACATATAAAGAATACCGGTATCGGATAATTACTTATATTAATAACATAAAGCATTTGAGCTACTTTGATACACATTGTGATTCTGGTACAATTCGATTCAGCACACATTTAGCCCATGACAAGGCATGCCAAAGTTACAACAGAGCGATCTTTACATACAAACATGCGGTTAAGTTGGAGTTTGATATGGGTTTAGTTTTCCACTGTACTGGAATGACTTGAATTATCGGAAAAAATGATGTCTGATAGAAACACTTGCCAGGATTTTTACCCCCTCACCCCAAAACTATGCGAATTAAATTTTTTATCCGACATCGATCTTTTGATCTATTCCTTTATCATGAAAGGTGTCTGTTAACAAATATGCCACAAATGTTTGCAGAAGCTTGTCACTATTTTTTTTTTATTTATTTTTATTTTTCAACGTTAGAGCCATTTCTATTGCTGCTTAAATTCCTGACGTAATTTCTATTGAAAACTTAGCTATATAAATTTATTTTATTTTGAATTAAAAAAGAAAAGAAATAAAATATTTGTCAGGTAACATTGAGTTAGGAGCATTATGATATAAACTGGTCCTAATTATATTGCCGCCTTTTAAACCTTGTTTTACATGTATTTTGGCAACACACTGAGAGTGCACTAAATGTAATAAGTGTATTATTTGTGGAAAAGGGGAACCGAGGAGATTGATGGCAATAAATGAGATTGGAAGATTAAAAGAGGGGCAATATATACGAGGAAGCACTCTATGATCGTAGACTCGATTATAAAAACTGTGAATATATATAATACACCCTGTCACGATAACTGTTTTTATGGATGGGAGAGCATGTTTTCCTTGAAAATTCTGTTGTTACCATAGATCTGGAAATCTCTGTATTCTTTGGACTGATTTTCAGACATAAATGTTAGAAAATGATTCCAACAAGTCGGTCATCATAATATTTTCAGTATCATTTTCAGACACAAGATTTTTGTCATTGTTGGTCATTTTTATGCTCCCTGAAAAATTTCGGGGGAGCATATAGTCGGCGCTTTGTCCGTCCGGATGTCAGTTTCCGGATGATAACTTGAATACTGTTTTGTGACTTGAGTTATACTTTTGTATATTTGTTACCAACAGTGAAATACAGGTTAAGTTGAATTTTGACTATGACGGCATTTTTGGTTCAAGAGTTATGCCCCTTGAAAATGCGAAAAGTGGTCAAATATGGGGTTTCCAAATGATAACTTAAATACGGTTTGAGGACTTGAGTTATAATTCTGCATATTTGTTACCAATGGTGAACTACAGGTTAAGTTCGATTTTGACCATGATGGCATGTATGGTTTAAGAGTTATGCCCTTGAAAATGCAAAAAATTGTCAAATTTGGGGTTTCTGGATGATAACTTGAATACCGTTTGAGGACTTGAGTTCTACGTTCGCATATTTATTATTGACAGTGAAATACAAGTCAAGTTCGATTTTGACCATGATGGCATATACAGTTCAAGAGATTATGCCCCTTGAAAATGCAAAAAATTTTCAAATTTGAGGTTGCCGGATGATAACTTGAATACTTCTTGAGGGCTTGAGTTATACTTTTGCATATTTATTACATATGGTGAAGTACAGGTTAAGTTTGATTTTGAACGTGATTGCTTATATGGTTCAAGAGTTATGACCCATGAAAATGAAGCCTCAAATTTGACCTACATTGTATACCATCTTTTGTGGAGTTCGGGGAGCATATGTCAGTTCTACCGACTTTTTCCCTGTGTTTTATCCTTCAGTGAAACAGTTCTGATTAGTACAGTTCATAATTTCTGAATAAACTTCCTGTTGTAGTTAATCCCTTAATTAATTAACAGTCATCCTGATACTTGTTAATTACCCTGAGGGTGATTACAAGATCGACCAATTTATGGTTCACCTGGTCAACAGTTGGAAATATTAGATAGCATGTCAGCTTTTTTTTTCCAGACATTACCAAGTATAAATCCATTGAACAGAATGATGCCTCTAAATTAATTTTTTTTTAAATTATTATTAGACTGAAGAGGAGAAAATATTTTGGTACATGTAATAACAAGACAATCATCTGTAAATGTAAATATCATATGTACGCATGCACTGGTTAAGCGTGAGCTGTGAAAGTTTAAAAATTAAACGCTGGTCAGAAGAATCATATGAAACATTTAAACAATTTATGGCAAGTTCAATTAACTTTCCATTTAATATGTTAAAACTCACTGCATCTTGCTATCATGAATAATGAAAATTTACTTTGTTGCCATCCTGAAGTTGACACTTAGTCTCATTGAACCTAAAAAATGTCCAATTTTCGAATCCTTGGTTGTTACAGTCACAAGTAATTGTTCTTTGGCATAATTTTACAGGAAAATATACCATTTTGCAATCCATGAACACAGAACAGTTATGGTGAGAGGGTCTATTGACATACATAAATGAATGTAAAGTTGCTTTTAGCAAGAGTAGGGGATTAGCAAAATTTGTTATAAGAGAAAACAAATTACTTAGCTTGTCAAAAGCAGTTTTGCTATGCTAGTCAGGGAATCCACTTTCAAATGTTGCTTAAGTAAGTAGGTTTTAGGGTTAATTCCCTTGATAAAATAAAATTTTCTGACTTGTAGAAGTCAGATTGTAAAAAAAGTCTAACTTTGATTTGCTATCCCATTCTTAATCGGTTTTTAAGTTGATCCATGATAATTTTTATGCAAACTTGAATAATTGTCTTTACATTAAGATTGATTAAACCTAGATACAAATATAAGTACAAAGACCTTTGAAAATCTGTTCCTTGGGAAAAGTAATCTTACTTCACAGCAAAATAAGTTTCTAATCATGATTTTATGAATACTCCTGAATAAATACACCAAACAGTTTTCAGTGTGCTTAAGCTGAAGATATCATGTAGGAGAAAATTAGAAATTACTCTTTTTTAACGGTTCTGACATGATGAAGTCAGAAAAATAGCTCTTACTCAGAGTAAGTTTCATTTCTTGCTTGTACAAGTCAGATTTATTATTTATGCTAGAAATTCTTACCCTATCAAGCAAGTTTGCTTCTGACTTAAACTGGTGGGTCCCCTGACCCTATGTGGACATACTTAATTTTGTATTGGACTTGTCTTCCTAACCTGACTGGATCCTAAGGAAAGTGGATATATATCTCTGATGTTGATCCTTGTTTATCAAAACAAGGTAGTTGCACAAAAACACAGGAGAATTCCTTCTATGCCAAATTGTCTTCATAAGCAATGTTCTGTGTCATGGTGAGCAATGTTGATTACTATCGTTTATCTTTCAGACCATGAATTAACTTCAGGATGCCTGGAGATTCTCGTAAAGATTATGTTTTGGCCACGACAGCCAACTATTTTAGTCTGTCTGTGTCTGATGGAGCCATTTCCAGCTTGGCAGATTCTAGAGCCTTAAATAACTTTTTAGATGATGGAAATTCAACTGTATTGGCTGGTAAAAATGAGGGAAAAAGAATTAACTTTTACAATAAGGTAATGTCTTATTTCGAGGAAAATAACACACTTTTGACTGTTTTAGATTTGTCAAAAACATGCAATCTTTGACACCCATATTCTTCATAAGAAATTGTTTTTCAGAAGCTTGATAATCAAATAATTTTCTCCTGTTTGTGTAACCTTGTTTTTTAGTTGTTTGCAAATTGATGTAATAGCAGG
>JAOXYI010173765.1:0-18291 GCA_028566495.1 Lithophaga antillarum | reverse complement strand
AGAGTCTCTGCTTCAGGAATGAAATGGTCAAGACCCTCCATAATATAATGGTTCAACGTAATAAATATTTTGATCCCATATGACACTGGACTAAAATGTTACGAAAATGGATGAAGAAAATCTATTTATAGAGTATGGAAAACAATGACAAAGACCAACATTGCCATACCTTTATATGTCAAAAAATAGTCCAATTTGTATAAAAAGCATTTGCTGTAACACCATTTGAAATTCACAGTAACCATGTTTTGTGATTTCGGTGAAATTCATTGGATAAAAAGGATAAGAAAAACCTTGATAAGGAACCCTCTCAACAAAGAAATTTGAGCAGAGCTATTAACTTCAAAAATTTTGGAAATCCACAAAACTGGCTACCACATGATTACAAATAATCTTACAGTAAATCATCAAAGCATCATTTCTTGAACAACCTAATTAACATTTGGCTGCAGTTTGTTTTTGTTTTCTTTTTACACAAGTTACAAATAGCTGCTAGAAAATGAGATTTTTGCCATACAATTACAGTGACAAAATTAATTTTATGTCTGAATTAGCTGCTGAGATTTGTATAACTACAGCATTAGATTTTATATAAAATTTGGACTGAAAACTCTGCTCTACATTGTGATATCCTGTAACATACAACCCAATATCTCCAGTACCTTTTGTGTCACCATATTGTTCTGATGCCATCCCTTTTATCATACAGGTTTAATAGCTTATTCACAAGGAAACCAAGCACAGGGAAGGGATCAAACTAGACTGGTGTCTGCCTTCACACCACCCCCCTCCCCCAGAACACACTGATTTGATGTCTTAATTAAAATTTTCATAGAAATGGTTATAAATTGCAAATCAGTGATAACTGAACCCCTCTATCAGCTGGACTTCACGTATGTACAAATCCTGGATATATTTTTATACAAATTGAAAAGCATAAAACAAACACTGTTAACAGATAGATAATTCCTTTTACGTGAGTAAAGTATCAAAGTTTCTGTGTAGATTTTATGCTTATCTTCTTTATCTTTGATATAATTGGTCAATTACAGAAAATTACACAATTGTATGCAGTTTCTCCTCATTATATCTAGTATTTCTCACTATTCAGTAATAACCAACTTTCCATTTATCTAACTGCTCATTTAGAAATACAAATCAATGATGTTGCAGTCATTATCAATAATGCAGGTAATTTCACTATTTCAATAAAGACAGCTCGCTAGACTTTTTTACTGATATTGGAAGATGGGCAATGATTTATAGACTTGACCAGAAGCTGCACTTTAACCTAGGAATCGATAATTAGTATAAATTTCCCACAGTTTAACCTGAACTTGGCAATATGGTACAATTAATTTCAACAGAAATAATACACAGTTAAGTGCAGTCATTTTTTTTCATCTCGTAGTTCAATCCATTTCACCAGATATGCATTCCCTGTACAAATACAAAGAACTGACAAATTTGCCATACTTACTTTTAGTGTGCTGAACATCGCTTAATCATTAGCACAGTTTTAACTTGAAAATAAGCTGCTGCACCAGGAGTGCATGATATGCCTGTCAACGGAAATATTTCACTTACATATATGTACTTTGTCAAAAGTGAAATGCCAATGTGCTTTGTCAGTGATTTGCATTCAGAAAATGACCTTTCCTATATTTTACTTTCAAAAACAATCATTAAATTCATCACTCATAACAACATGTAAAAATTTCAGAAGAACCAGCTGAAGCAAACTCAAGTCATCACGAAAGGGAGGTTACTTTCATCAATCCCAATGCACAAAATTTGAAGAGAACTTGAGATATCATATGACGTTAACAGACGGATGGATGGACAAAAAGACAGACAGACAAATATGTCTGTGATAGATGGGCATATAAAAGTCAAACCTGCATACAATTCTGTAGTTTCTGACAAAACAAACTGTAGGACCAAAACAATACAGATAAGGTACCATCCAAAAATACCATCATACTTGGTCACATGCTTACTGTAACTATTGACATTTATATTCCAGAACTTAGGATATTTACTGATTACAGGTCAGTATTTGAAAAAATCTGTATCATACCTCAGACTTCTGGAACGTGGTCTCTGGAAGGGTGATAGAGGAGAATGCCGACCATCAGTATCATCCATGCTAGTGGCGTGACCTTCATGGGTGCTGATAAAATGTTTAGAATAAAGGCCCATATCTTCTACATTTGGTTGGTAAGGAAGCTGGTGTAACTTCTCTTGTGATGAGTATTGAGACTATAAAGCAGAAATTACAAACATTATACATTGGTTTGATGTGTTTCTGGATCTGGAGGTACGTTCAGTGAAAATGGTAACAGTATGATGGCTGATTATCTAAATGTACTGTAATTGTTAGTTGCCAACTGATTCTCTTGTTTTGTTCAAACTACCAAGTTTTTTGGTACATGTAAGCTTTCTTTCTGTATTTGTGAGAGTATTCTTTCTGTCTGTGTTATCTCACTGACATTTAACATCACTTTCTGTATTTTTTTTGCTGTGTCATGGTAACCACTTTTATACATAAGGAGGAGTGCAGAGACAAAAACAACATACCTCTGGGATATGACTGGTTAAAATTTATGAGAAAAAGTATTTATTTACCAAAGTCAGGCATTAACTCTTAAAGGCTACTGACCTGGTAAATAATAAACAACTAAAAATAAATGTATCTAAACCACTTGTCCATTGAAGAGTCTTACCATTTATAAAAATGACAACTTTTTTGCATTTTCAGAAACAGTCTCTGTATGGTCTCTGGAAGGGTGATAGTGGGGAATTTTCCCCTCTTAAAATGTCAGACTGATCTTTACTGAATCTTATATGAATGATTGTCTCCCATGCATATCAGGTTCAGTAAAATCAGTCTGACATTTCAAGTAATCACAAATTTAAAGAATGGATATTTAAATTACTTCTGCTTTCTGGTACAAGCATCTGTCTCAGACAAATATGACCACTGAACATTCCCTTTCACATTTCCTGCTGTTCTGGTGAAGGTTAAAAATAATATACAACACTGCAAGTATTAAATGGTAAAAGAAATGATAAAAGTTTTTTGGTTGGTTAAATTAAGTATAAGTAATCTCTGATTCACGGAAGTCTTATACAAATGAAGTTAAAAGTTTACCGAAACATTTGAGCTGCTACATGGAGTGTTAGTTCCGTAACCTGAAGAAGGCAGAGATGCAAAGGACCAGCGTCTACCGTCACATCTGAAATTACAAAGAAATCATCTTACAGTGACTACTACAATACTGTGGAAACCTAATGTTCATATTAAGAATTTAGTATCTACTGACTAATTTCCACTGCATTAATATACATGGTGCTTAAATTTTGTTCACTGAGAAAACAAAAATGGAAATTTATGTAAAAGATACCAGACTGTTTCTGTTACTGGTATTAGTAAAGGAAATAGCTTTCCAACTCTTCCAAATAATTATGGACCAATAATGAAAAGAAACAGTGTGATGACATAGTTCCCTGCTTTTTCATTAAGGTGTATGCCTTAGCATTCTTATTTAAAACTAATTTGCAACTCAAAATCTGAACAAGGCACCAGCAAAATACATGAAATGATGAAAAAGAACTTACTTTTTGACTTGGCTATGTATGGCATTGAAGGCAAAATTTCCATGTGTACTTGGGGACATATTTCTGGGACTATCATGTGGACTGTGGCCTGAAAAAAAATTATCATTTGTAATGTTTACTTGAGGACAAATTTCTGAAACTATAATGTGGACTGTGGCTGAAAAATAATAATACAATCAACTAATAACTTTTCACAACTTCAGTGAGTGTAATGGTAATTCCATGTTGGGATTTTGGATTTTATAAATCATCATTTGGTCATATCATATTACTGTCTATCCACGTCTATATTTTTGAATCAATCTTTGATTTCTTTTTGCAGGCTTAAAATCAATGCTTTGAAAATATACACATTTTGTCCATCTGAAAATTTGCATCAAAGTGTAGTATTTAATATATTTTGAACTGTGTACACTTTCTAGGAGAGTGTTTATGAATATATTTATTTTTACGTGGCAATTATTCACAGTTAACTGAATTTTCAATATAAAAAATAAATTTTGTTCGCAACAATTTGTGATTCTAATTTGATACTACTTAGATTTACTGATTTTGCTCAGACTGTTAAATCAGCTTTAACATTGTTTAAATTGCAATTTAACTGCAATGTAATTCAATATATTTAACTACAAAAAGTAACAACAAATATAGCAAATGAGATGACCTTCCTTTATTATGTTTACCCGTTGTTGTTGCAAAAATCAGAGAAATGAATGAATGGTGTTTTTACACCACTATCAGCAATTTTTTCAGCTATATTGTGGCGTCCACTATTTATTGGGGGAGGAAGCCAGAGTACCCAGTGAGAACCCCCAACCTTCGGCAGGAAAACTGGCAATCCTTGTCAATTAAGGTTGGAGTCGAGCACACCTTCTCCGAAGCTAGGCTCGAAACTCACAACCCCAGTGTTGACAGGCCGCTGATTAATAGTAGATAACTACCTAGACCACCTGGCCACCGAGGCCCCTAAAATCAGAGGAAGAACAAGATGTTCTTTTTAAATCTAATAAACTGAACATTTACTTTTAAGTACAGCTAAGTCTAGAGAAACATCAAGGAAACAATCATTATCAACACTGTCAACTGTGGTTACTTTTATGACAAAAGACAGAGCTAAATGTAATAACTACTTTGTCTGTAATTTACTGGAGAATTCCCTGGAGTATGGTGACTTCTTGTATTAATCATCTACACACAGAACATGACAGCAGTAACTGAATTTCTATAGATACAATGTCATTTTGAATTCTAAGATAAGAAATTCTCAACTCCAAAGTGAACAATATTGAAACTTTTGATGAAAAATTTAATCAAGCAAATCAAATAACACTGTAAAACACTAAAGACCTAACTGACAGCCAGGCTGTATACTGTTTTCAATATTTCATCAGTAAGCATCAAAAAGAACAGTTCTATAGCAAAATCAACAAGTTCAAACATAATACAATATACAGCACAAAATCAGTGTAATACACAACATAAATTGTGTTTTATATATATAGTCAAAGTATGACAGAAGTCCCATTGGTTTTTATTCATTTGTTTGGTTTTGTGCATGTTTTCTTTTTTGCATAGCAATCATTGACCTTGACCTGTCACCTTCAAGGTAAGCAAGAACTCTCACATATCATTCTGCATAAATTTAATATCTGTGCACTGATTACATTAGATAAAGGGCAAACAACGCTCCACAAGTTGATGTGTAACTGTTTCGCTGAATAAGAAAAACATGTATGGTATTTGAAATTGATAGGTGTTTCCATGGTGTGAAAGTCTTTGGATATTGGGTTCTTAAATCTGTAGACCTCAAGGTGTTTCTGTGTAGTCCCCTCTAGAATTTACTTTTAGTTTGGGGGCACTTCCTGGAGAGAATGATCCATGACATCCACCTATGAACAACATCAATTTCACAGTAGAATACTATGATCACCTATGAAACAACAACAATTTCATAGTAGAATACTATGATCACCTATGAACAACAACAATTTCATAGTAGAATACTATGATCACCTATGAACAACAACAATTCACAGTAGAATACTATGATCATCTATGAACAACAATTTCATAGTAGAATACTATGATCACCTATGAACAACAACAACAATTTCACAGTAGAATACTATGATCACCTATGATACAACAACAATTTCACAGTAGAATACTATGATCACCTATGAACAACAACAATTTCGCAGTAGAATACTATGATCATCTATAAACAATGATCACCTATGAACAACATCAATTTCACAGTAGAATGCTATAATCACCTATGAACAACAACAATTTCACAGCAGAATACTATGATCACCTATGACATGTATGAACAACAACAATTTCATAGTAGAATACTATGATCACCTATGAAACAACAACAATTTCACAGTAGAATACTATGATCACCTATGAACAACAACAATTTCACAGTAGAATACTATTATCATCTATGAACAACAACAATTTCACAGCAGATATTGAAAATTCGTCCTTGAAAGCTTATTCTTTGTAATAAATACAATGTTTTACCTTCAGAAAACTATGAATTCAATAATCTGGTGCATTTGATGCTGATAGGTAAACAAATTTAAATAAATAATTCATAGACTTAAGAGCTTTGACATCTTAGAATATAGATATATTTACAATGGAATACATTATCTGATTCCTGTAGTTCAACATTCTGCTTGGCAAAAACATTTTTCAAGGAATTTGTAATTAAATCTGTTTCTGCAGGGTAAAGACAGTTTGAATGGCATTTTTCATCAATTTCTAGAATTTCAATCTTCTCTTGGGTATTTTGTAGACAATAAAGCTTTAAATAATTTGATTACAACAAAATATATCCAAAACCCTTAAAGAAAAGTAAATATTGTATTTAAATCCAATGTAGAAAACTTGGCAGACACAGGTCAAAAGTTCACATGGAAGACATGAAATCAATATCAATGTCCAAGGGAGATAATTAATTTGAAAGGCAATTATTAGGCTGTTCCTCTTGCATATTAATGTCTTTCAAATCTGAAACAAACCTGAAAGGATTATTTGTACATGTATGTTTTTTAAACAAGATAATAAATCTTCAGTTTTTTAAGTAAATTATATTTACAATTATGGACAAGATATTACAAGTTGAAATATCTAATCCAGTTCATTTTGACGACAAAATAAGTTTTTATCCTGCAATAAAGTCTAACATTGACTGAATAAAGCCAGTCAAATAAATTTCAGCCAATCAGAGCCCATTTTGGCCCATGGCAGACATTCTGGGTTTCCAGTTACCTCAAAAAGTAACATCACTTGGGTCAGGACCTTAAAAAAAACCCACCATTTCTGCCAAGTTTAGGTTTGGTTCATTTGTTTCCAATGTATTTCCCATAGGGTTCTATGTTAAAGTATGTAACCTGCTGGTGGCCATCTTGAAATTTGATTAGCCCCAAAAGCGACAGCACTTAGTCAGGATCTTGCAAGGATCACACACAAGTTTTGTTTCAATTGGTCAAGTAGTTTCTGCCCAGCAGATCTTTGAAATTTTAGCCAATCAGCCTATTATGGGCTGTGGCAGCCATCTTGGATTTCCAATTGCACTGAAAAGTAACAACACTTGGTCAGCACCTTCAAAAGAACATTTTTGCCAAGTTTGGTTCTATTGGCTTATTCGTCCCAAAAATAAGATATTTTAACATATTTCCCACAGGATTCTATATTAAAATATGTATCCGGCTGGCAGCCATCTTGGAATTTTGATCACTCCAAAAAGTAACAACATTTGTCATGGATTCTTGCATGGTCCTTACTTTGGTTCAAATTGGCCAAGCAGTTTTATGGGAGATTTTTTAAACTGATTTTTCATAAAATTTTCTATTTTTATAGTAAAATGACCATTTTGGTTAGCGAGTGAGGTCATCAGATACAGTTTTCAAAGAAGACCATCCAAGGATAATCCCAGTCACCTTTGGTTTAAATTGTTCCAGCAGTTTTATAGGAGAAGATTTTTAAATGATTTTTGGTCATATTTTCTATTTTTAGTAACAGCCGCCATCTTTGATTAGTGGGCAGGGTCATCAGTAATAATTTTAAAAGAGGACCATCGAAGTATCATTCCTGTCACTTTTGATTCAAATTGGCCAAGCAGTTTTAAAGAAGAAGATTTTTAAATGATTTTTAGTTATATTTTCTAGTAACAGTGGCAATCTTGGTTGGCAAGTGGGGTCATCACATACATTTTTGAAAGGGGATCCCTGCCATGTTGGTCCAAATTGGCCAAGTGGTTTCAGAGAAGATTGAAATATGAAAAGTAAACAACAGAAAACAAAAGCTTACACTAATTCATGTGCTAAGTATAAGTTATTGGAGATTTTAAAATGGATAAATTGTAATGGCACATATTTATGCACCCCCATATTAAACATTTTTATTTCTCTGGTGTACTTATTTTAGCATTTTTTATGTACAGGATTTTATTTTAAAAAAAATAAATAAGTACATTCAAAAGTCTCAGTACACAAATTGTGAATTTAAGTAAACAAGAGATTCATAAATATAAATACACATGAAAATAAGTAAAAATACAGTATAACTGTAAGTGGATTGATGTTATCTGAACCGAAAATAAAAAGGTTAAGGAGGTTAAGGTGAAGGCCAACTAATCTGAATTTAAAAAGAATTTCATGATATTTCATCATTTAGCAAACCTCACAGCCACATTACAATTCCTATATAATCTGTTAATGGAGTGCTGCTGAAATCTGAAAACACAGACATAAAACTGATTGTAAATGTGATCCCCAATGAGTTATTGGTTTGAAGGATACAAAAACAATCAAATACCAGGCAATATCTGTAACAGAAATCAATACAAAGTAGAGAAATCTTTCATATCTCATGGTACCAGTATGTTCATACGGAACCAGAAATGTCACTCAGCGGCATGATAATTCTGTCAATATCTGAAGATAATGCCAATTTCTGCCAATTATTACTCCATAAATTTGTAAAATTCAATTTTTTCTTGTGAAGTAACAGAAATTAGTATTCTGTTTCCCTTTTACAATGTGTATGTTAATAATTAGGATTTGTCAAGAAAAAAAAATTCCAGTTTCTGATAATTTTTTTGCTGTGAAAGTTCGATACAAAGGTGTACTTTTATGTGTCACACACACACACACACACACACACACACACACACACACACACACACACACTATTTATATTTCGCATGCATACATCATGTTTTGGACTTTTTCAGCTACTTTGATTTAACATAGGATTGCTAGTTATGGTTTGCCAGTGTTGTAGTTTTCTAAAACTACTTGTTGTGTTTTGACAGTTTGGTATTTTTCTATGACGGTTGGAATTTTTACTGATATATACTTACATGGTAGGCTATACTTTTGTTTGGTTAATACTGGCCGAGTATGTTTGTACATGTATTTAATACTGAATGTATTATGACCTTTTTCTATGTAAATCAGATATACTTTGACACTTGAGACTTTTATATTACTATGCAGCATTTATTGTTTACCTAATTCTGGTGTTGTTCTGTGCATTATTGATTTGATGGTTTGGTATTTTTCCAGACTAATAATTATGTTTTAACAGTTTGGTATTTTTTCATGATAGAGAGTTTAATATTTGTTCCTTGATGCTGATTATATTTTTAATGTTTGGTATATATCTGTTACTGCTGGTCATGTTTTGACAATTTGATTTTTTCTAAGATAGCTGGTTATTTTTGATAATTTAGTACATTTTCCCATATTTCCACCACTTATATTTTTAAGTGACTGTTGGTTTGGCTAGACATTATGGTATTTTCTCCCATGATTAGGTACATTTTCAGCTTTCTCTACCGGGTGGAGAACAGTTTGTTTAACCACTAGTGGTTACAATTTCTTCGTGCGAATTCCCGCCCGTTTCCCCTCTATTCTAGCCTTGTCATTGGTAAAAGAATCATGTTACTACCAACGTCATTGGTAACGACACCAGCGTTGAGGGTCCAAGCAGGAAAGGTACTGACAAATGGTACGTTTAAATCATAGGAGAAATAAATTCTCTTTCTACTACCCATGGATTATGATATTTCTCCACTCTTGACATTTAAATTTTAAATTTTAACCAGCTCGCCAAGGCTCACGGTTAAAATTTAAAATTTAACTATCTCGAGTGGAGAAATATCGTAATCCACAGGAAGCAGAAGGAGAATCTATATTTTTATTATCGTTAGTCATGTTTTGGCAATTTGGTATTTTACAAATACTGCTGGTTATGTTTGACAGTTTGGTATTTTTTTAATAAATACTGGTTAAGGCCAATTAAAAATTTTTTTTTTCGTTTTTCAATGATTTTTTTCTGGAATTTGAGGTGGTGTTAACCATTTTTATTTTTATTGTTACGGCCTTCTTTATAAATTATCAGTAAATTTTCAGGCAAAAATAGCTTAAAAAATCAAAATAAAAATCTGTTAAATTCTGTTAATTTTCTTGATTACAGGAACAAAAAAAAGTTCAAAATGGCAGAAAATTTCTGACAGGTAGTGATTAGAAACTAAATATTTTTTTAACTGACCTAAGTTCTGATTTATTAAAATTTGTCAATGACTGCATGTTATGTTAACTATATAACCATGACTGTTGTTTATGTTTCGACAGTTTGGTATTTATCAGTGACTACAGGTTATGCTTATATTTATCAAAGTCTACTGCTTATGTTTTTTTTATAAATACTGGTTATACTTTGAGTCAGTATTTTTTCAATCTATAGGATTTGTTCTGATGGTAGGATATTTTTTTACATTCCTAACTACCTCAGTTTTGTGATAATGTATATATTTTCTTCATTCTAATACTTTTGCCCATGTCTACTGGTGTTTGGTCATTATACACGTTCTGTACCAAAAACATTATTTAAGAAAATTACAAGTAAACTTTCCCTCTACTTATTTGTTTTTTGGGGGTGGGTGGAGGTGGGGGGGTATTTTAGTATTCATTACAAAGAAACTGAAAACAAATGAAAGAAGTCAAGAAGATGATCTACCATTTCTAAGAAAAGAGATACGCAACACAGACAGTATAGTAATTTTTGTACTCATCTATTTCAATTATGTCAGATAAAATGACTCCATTAATTCAGACTTTTGTTTCCAAGAATTATGCCAGAGAAAATAGTCCAATTGCAATGTATGAAGTATAATAACATACCATTTGTACAAAAAGAAAATCTTCATATACCTAATAAATGTTATTTTACCTTTAATGTCCTTGCCTGCTGTTCTACTGATTACCATGGTAACAAATTCATAAAAAAAATACTTCAGATGGATTCAGATAGATTTACTAATTATCTTAATACACAAACAGTAGGTTGATTTCCACAGAAACAGTTGAAAACTAATGTGTTGTTTGCACTGAACTTGTACTAGGTATTTTCCTGCCAGTACAAAAACTGTTAAAATGATTGGAAAAATGAACACTGTGGCTGGAATTGGCTAAAGTCTGTTTGCGATGCTATAAATAATGGAAAATCTGTTCTCATTTTTCAGAATTTCAATGCATAATTTTCAAATTTGGAATGCAGATTCCAAGCATTTATATCTTTTTTTTTTGCTGAACATGTTATTGTTTTTATTGCTTAGTTTATTCCTTGCATGGTATGAAATTGTAAGTTCTTAATCTCGTATAGTGAATTAACTATCCCCTAGGCAAATCCAATGAAAGGGATGTCAGGCTGGATTACCAATGGTGTACTCGGTTCAAGATACACAGTGTACTTGAATCACCTTTAAATTTAACACTGAAGATATGCGGACTCATGGTTGAATGATTTCAACAAGTGAAACTCTACATTCCACAGTGTCATCTAAATCGAGGTTGAAATATTTGCCATAGAAATATAATGGAGAAAATTTCAAACTTGATTTTTCTTGAAAATGGCATCAGCTACTTTTAAACCAACAGAAGATTTAGTTAGGTATTAGTCTTGTTTTAACGCTGTAAAAATATTTTTTGAAAATGAAACAGAAATAAACAATATGGGGTGACAATCCATTATTTAAAGATACACAAATAGACTTTACAAAGAACTGGGTACTGTACATGTTCAAAATATCACAAAAATTACCCCAAATTACTTTACTGAAAGTGTTAAAGTAGTATCCTTGAACAACAGTCAATCAAATATCTTTGGGTATGTCTATACATGTAACTGCAATGTTTAAGTATGTCCTATGTGAAATCTTGCCCAAACTTCCACTCCTGTTTTCAATTAATCAAGTGGATAAAAAAGTATTTTTGTTAAATTATACAAGTATCATCTGTGTTTACTGTACTTCAACAAAAACGAAAAAAAAGGAAAAAGAAAAGAAAGACTGACTGATTGATTATATGTGGATTTTACGCCATTTCTGTCAATTTTTCAGTTATATTAATTGTGGCATCCAGTTTTTATTGGGGGAGGAAGCCTGAGTACCTGGTGAGAACCCCCAAACTTTGCCAGGAAAACTGGCAATCCTTGTCAATTAAGGCTGGAGTCTAATACACCTTGCCCTGAGCAAGGTTCAAGCTCACAACCCCAGTCTTGACATGGTGGTGACAAACAGTAGGTATTACTAATTACCTAGCACACTTTGCCACTGAGGTCCCCAGAAAAGAAAGAACAAAGAACATAACCACTGCAAAGTGATCTGATATAAAGTATCTTTTTAAATCAATCACTGTTTGAAGAAAACCTAAATATATGTTAGATCTGCTAAGATAAAGACCAGAACTTCTAGTTATTTACATTTTCCAAAAGTAAAATTGTTTTGATAGGTTTAAACCAAATCAGATATCAAAGTCTAGAAGGACAATGCAAAACTATGTATTCACAGGAAACTTTCAACAGACACAATTCCTCTTCCATCTGAATGTCTCCAATTCTTTCAAACTTAGTTTTTCTTTTCTCCCCTAAATGCAATATATGCCTACTCCTAAACAAAAGCATGATAGTCTAGTAAAAAATTTTTGAAAATATTTACACTTTAGTTCCACATCATATTAGAATCTTCCCTGATAATATCCATGTATAGACTACACTTCCAATTAAACTAAATTGTGAACATCAGGCAGGAAAAAACATTAAAATCATTTCATCAGTTGCTAATTTCCCTTGGGAATCTACTAGCTGGTGAAATATTAACCTTAGCCTATTGTTAAACTTGTGGTCAAATTTAGTAGTATGACTTCATGAGGTTTAGTAAAGAGGAATAAAATGCAACTAACTTAACCGTCTGAAGATTAAATCACAATGAACTTTTGTCATACTGGTAAATCCAACTCAACAGATGCTATTAAAAAAAAAGACATTTATTCTGATTATTCTGATTAGACAGTACAGCCAGATAAGTTTTAATCTAGGCCCATGACTAGTTATAGTCCTGTCTATTATTCTGACTGGACATAGTGACTGTAGTTACTCCTATCTATTATTCTGACTGGACACAGTGATTGTAGTTACTCATGTCTATTATTCTGACTGGACACAGTGATTACAGTTACTCCTGTCTATTATTCTGACTGGACACAGTGACTGTAGTTACTCCTGTCTATTATTCTGACTGGACACAGTGACTGTAGTTACTCCTATCTATTATTTTGACTGGACACAGTGACTGTAGTTACTCCTGTCTATTATTCTGACTGGAAACAGTGACTGTAGTTACTCATATCTATTATTCTGACTGGACACAGTGACTGTAGTCTCCTTTATCAATTATTTTGATTAGACAGTTTTGTCTGATAATTTTAATCCTAAAACCAGTGACTGTAGTTACTCCTATCTGATGCGGTTGTGGTTGGGGGTCAAAGACAGGAGATTAAGGGAGCACTGTATAAATGTAGATGCTAGATATTTCACTGTTTGTAAATTCATTGCACTGTTTAAGATATGTTTTTAATTTCTTTGGATTTAACAAAATCATGCTCTTTTGAATCTGCATCAAAATGATATCATTCAGTTTATTATTTGAATACACAGATGATGTAAATTTTTCACTACAAAACTAGAGAGATCTGTCAAGTTTTTTCATGACCTTAAGGTAAAGGTAATAATTTTTCTGCTGAGGACATATATATATATTCTTCTACAGTTTAAAAATTCATACACACTACAGAAATTAAGTCAAATCAATAACCGTTTTAAATTTCTCACACATAAAAAGCTTAATTAATTAAACGGCTTTTACTTATTGATCTGTGTAATAAACCAGATAATTACCAGACATCAGATATTTCAATCAAGGTAGACAGAGATTGTACTGTAAGGAATATATGTCAATATATATATATATATACTGATGTTTATAACACCTGTTGTATCAAACACAAGGTTATTAAATATAAAATGATTATGTTCATACAGATCTAACATCTTTCTACAACCATCCCCTGAAGTTCTACTGTGCTTATGATTAAAAACAAAAAAGCCTAGTTGTACCACTTAAGAAAGTTCAATAAACTGCTGTAATTCTCCTTTAGGATATGTTGTGCTGGTGATTAATAAGTAAAGGGTCAACTGTAACACAGTTCATCCAACTCCCTTATCTTTCCTTCTCTATCTTATCTGCTGAACCGATAATTGAAAACAAGAGGCTTACTTGAACATGTAACATTTCCTAGAACTCAACATGATTCAGTATAAAATGGAAGTTTTTTCTTTCTACAATGTATTTACATAATACAGAATGTATGTAACATGACCTTGACCTGGAAATCAAAATGAATAGAATTGCTTCCTTTTCCTCACACATAATTTACCTATATATAATATTTTCAGGACTAGATGAAGATAGTCTAGGTGCAAATATGGTCACAGTGACGACATCTGATCTATAGACCCCATACTTAAACAAAATAATTTAGTGTCTTGCCCCCTTCATAACTTATCTGTATCTATGCCTTTTATAGTGTAATATGTCTATGTGAGCTATTACATATGGCAGAAATGACCTTATCTAATGACAAACAGAAGCAGACTCCAGTATACCCCTTGATTTCCCAGTTGTATAAATATCAGTCCTAGAATCCTAGCACTACAAATCCAGTTTCAAGCCTCATTTGTTTATTATGACTGTGATGCATGTCTAGCCAGGACAAATATTTATCTTTTCTAATTCAAAAGTGTTCTCTGTTCCTAGAACAAATATAAACTAGAAACGATTGCTGTT
Organism: Lithophaga antillarum; assembly: GCA_028566495.1. Taxonomy (NCBI): domain Eukaryota; kingdom Metazoa; phylum Mollusca; class Bivalvia; order Mytilida; family Mytilidae; genus Lithophaga; species Lithophaga antillarum. Next base: position 3,464 of record JAOXYI010173765.1, on the reverse strand, counting down.
GGAAATTAACCCCCATGTCATCTTCACCCCTGAAAATATTTTGGAATTGAATTATTAAATGCTAAAATGCCCCTTTTCAGAGAAAGAATACAGTATAAAACAGCTAAAGAATGAAGAAATTAAAATATTTTTGTATCTGACCTTGTGACTTTGAATCAAGGTAAAAGGTCAAGGATGTTGGTGACACTCAAAATCTTCATAATTGTGAAGTACAAATGAAATACAAAAGAGAGTTCACATGCCAAGCCAATATTTTCTTAACATATAACCCCTTTTGTTCTATAATTAGAGCTAACTCAAAACTAAAAGAAAGAAGATTTTATTGCACATCTACAAACAGGCCCCTGACCCTCAAATTGAAATTCCAGAACCTTGTTGCACATCTGCATATTATAAGCAACAGTTCTAAACTCAAATAAAACACCAAAAACATAAAAAAAACAACAACAAAAAAAAAAGATGGACATGCCATTTTTTATGTTTTAACTCTTTTTGACCCCTTAATCATCCCTGACACTCAAATCAAAAATCCAAGACCTTATTGCATATCTACAGATGATAAGCAAATATTCTACACTAAAACACCAAAAGCAAAAAAATGTGGAAGGGGCCTTAACATTAATTTATATATTTTTGACCCTTTTTGGGCATAAGTGGACGCCAAAGTCTAAAATCAAAATTCCGAAACCATACTGTATATCTGCAGGTGGTAAGCAACAATATGAAAGCACAAAAAAATATTAGTAAGCAAAAATGTATGAGGAGTTAATGTCACAAGAAAAAAGGTGGGATGCATGGGACTGACAGGTTAATGGAAGCATAGACAGACTGGGGAAATCACAATATCCTTGAACTTTCATTCAACAATATCCTCAAACTTTCATTCAAATGTGCAGGGATAAACAGGTTTTCTTCAAAGGACCAGCTACTACAACACATATACTTAACTAGCCAGGTAAAGATTTTTTTTTCTATCTGAGTGTCCCCTTTCCCTAGTGCACATATCAAATGTTTTCAGTTATCCTATGGACCGATCTCTGTGACACTGACAAATACTCAGCCAGACCAAACATGTACGTTTCCTCATTCTAAGTGTTCTCATATTTCTATAATATTAGACAAGTTTTCCAATAATCCAAAGGACAAGTACAGTTCTGATAGTAATACAAATCTCATGTTTTATTATTCAAGAGCCTAGCACAATTTCTGAAGATTACAAATCCTGATGAACAACATGTACGACAGTAATACATACCTAGCCAGGACAAACATCTATGTTTCCTTAACCGAGATCGTCCCCTGTTCTTTTCACTAATGCTGGAAAGATTTTCCACAGATCCTGATGACCAACTGCTATGATAATGCAGCCTCTTCAGCAATAATATATCATCATCCATAGTGTTCACTAAGAGAATTCCTGTTATACTTTGTCTTACATGTTTCCAGTATGCATGTTTAATGATAAACCTTGAACAGTTTCCATTTTATAAGAACTGATTAATCTCCTTAACTAACCATTGTATGGATTACAGGTAATTCTATCATAAAGTGTTGATTTAAGCAATCACTTTTGTAAGGTATCTTCATTAGTATGTTCATCATAGAAAATTAACGGTGTCTTTAAATTCAGCATCTATGTAATTACTTACAAACTCCTTCCATCTGAGTATAGGAATTAGAACAATGTCAACTTCTTCATCAGGAAATTACAAAATGGTTTCTATGGAATCCAGGTTTCCTTGCAGTTTGATTTGTCAATTTGATTTTGATGAAAGAGCATCATTCCAATGAATTCTTCCAATTACAATTTATGAGGGGATTATCCATACCATATAAGAAATACAGCACTATAAAATCAATTCTCCCTCTGTTGATCATTTTAAAAGAAGTAAGGAAGAGACTCCTTAACCATATCTGATCATAATCTGCTACACGGTCAAAGTTAGATTTATCACATTAAAAATTTCCTCGTTTTTATGAGTACAAATTTGTTAAAAAAGACAAAAATGACAATTTCCGGCAGTTGCACAACTCTCTCATATTTAACTTATATGTTGTTTCCACTCGAATTAAGCATACTAGTGAAAATCCAATAACATAATAGCCAGCAGTGACAGTGACTGAATACTAAATAATATGATAGATCTAGCACAAAGAAGGTGTTACTGTTTCACTAATTAACTGTTATAATATAGCACCTATTACCTTTTTTCAATAGAAAGCCATCATCTTTACTTACTTGTTGATGTATCAAAATCAATTACAGTGAAAAACAATTACCTGAACCCGCTGTCAATCAAATACCATGTGTTCATAACATACATAAACCATGTCTGTAACAAGTTTTACTGCCTGTTTGTCAGTAGATTATTAGATATAAATTTTATCAATTATGAATATAATCAGTTTTTCCTTTGATGTTCATCTGATTACTATTCAAACATTATTTTAAATGAGTTTAGCAGGGAGTGTTAGAAGTTTGATGTAATTTTAACTAACTCATTAATGTCCTCTTTATGTCAGTGTCAGTGATGTTTGTCTTTATAAATGTCCACTTTATTTGATATTACACTTTAGAAGCTCTGTCATATGTAGAATAAAATATTTCTACCATTTCTCACACATCATTTGCAGAAAAACTGTCAAAGTTCTTAAAATGTTTTTCATGATTTCTAAAATTTTTGCCTAGTTTGGTTGAAAAACTACACTAATGATTCATACCAAAGATATCCTTTATCCACATCCTAACTTGTACAAGAAAGTATCATTTATTTTGGCACTGACAGAATTATGACAGTTGTTTGTGGCAATTATATTTTCATCCTTTGTCTACTTATTTTCAACTGGGACCAATATAGTGTACTCGTCCCTGTTTTCAATACTTGCAGCTTTAACTTAATAGGACAGGTCAATACCCAATCCATTCATTTTGATTATTCTCTAGAACAAACTTTCAATGTTCAACCCAACGTCCTACACCCAACGTATGTTAATAAACTTGGTAACAGATTTTACAAAAATTGCCATTCATTTCATATAATCAGGCATAATAGAACTGAATACACAGAGGGGAACTCACACTTCTCTCCCTACTCCTCAAGAGTAACAGGAGGTAACATGAGCTGTCAGAACAACAGCATATCCACCAACTGCACAGTGAAAATGACTAGCTGCAACAGTATTGATAGATTTCATAATATCTTAACAGTGTTAATATAGTCAAAATGTTCAATGTAATGACCTTATTTCAGTAAGGTTATATCTTTTAAAGAAATGTGAGATGCCACAACCACTGATTCGGAAATCCTTCTATTTTTCGGTCATGACCGACTTTTGGACATAAATGACTGACACTGATTCCACCAAGTCAGTCATCATAATTTTTTGCAGTATCATTTTCAGACACATGGTTGGATTCTGTTTTTGGTCAAATTTTCTGTCATTTGTTTTCTTTCAATTCCGAT
>JAOXYI010173654.1:0-11371 GCA_028566495.1 Lithophaga antillarum | reverse complement strand
TTTCAGACACTTTTTATTTTTTTTTATTAATTTATTTTTTTAAATAGATACTCTATAGATCCGGGATAATGTTATTACTTTTTATCAGAAAATGAAGCATACCTGTATGCCTTTCCTGTTCCTACTTAAAAAAAAGTTCAGTGAATGATCATGTACAGTTGTTTTGTTTGATACGCCGAATAAAATGAGTGGTCACATGTGATGTTTAATTACACTTGATTAAAACGACACAGAATAGAATTTATCCGAAATACAGTCATCTATGACTATTTTATTAATACAGCATGTGTGCATAGTATGACGTCATAGGTGGTGTTCGAATTTCGCACTAGTGGCACTTTATAAAGCCTGATGTATCGGGTCGTTAAAGCCGTATTACTATTTGTTGTGCACAGAAAATGTCTAATCAGATCATTTTTTCATTAAAGTTATCTAACCTTATTGACACTGTAGAAAACCGACAAAAAAGTTGTTTTGGACCGGGCCGTAAAAGCCGAATTACATGATGGTTTAACATGTCTTTTGATACATTTTTTATGGCTTTTTTTCATTTAACGAGCTGAGTGTTTTCTAGGACTTGTCATACACATCAGATAATTCAAGTATTAGAGTACAGTGGATAAATTACAGTGATCCTGAGTCAGGAATAGCTACATACGAAGTTTCGTTATTGAAAAATACTTCATGTTATTCTGATGGATCCGAGATTATTGAAGTTGACTGGATTGAACTGACCTACAACTATACTGAATACAGCTTTGTCAATTTGAATCTTATGGTATGGTTATCTACAAACGTTTTTGTGTGAACACAAACATCAATAAAAACTTTCAAATAAAATCATTACTTTTATTTAATTACAAAGAATTCAGTATTTCTCCTTTGATCACTTAATTGAAATAGATTGATTTGTATAACATGTGACTTTAATAAGGTGACAATATATGAAATTATATCTTTGCATGTAATATATAGTTACCACAAATTTAATTAAAATTATTGTAAGATTCGTCCCAATATAAAACTGTGGAATCATTGGTATTTGTCTATTTTTTGTGGATTTCGTGGTTTGAACAATTCATGAAATTAAAGCTCCTTTGAACTGTAATTTTACGACAGATTTGTATACTGAAAAGGTTGCAAGCTAAGTCATTTTTACTGCTGTCAAAAACAAGCACTAAATGGTGACATTTTATTTTCAAAAGCTTACGCAATATACATATCCTGTTTATGGTTTATTCAGTGTTTTCCTGATAACAATGAGAAAAATACTCGGACATTTTTTAGAATTTTTCTAAAATGCCTTGGAATATTTTTGGTGACGTTAATTAATAGTAGTTGCCTGGGAAATCTAGGACAGTAATATCTCTACTCATATATTAACGTAAAACAATCCAATTATCTAAGTTTAAGGTTAATTTGAATGTTATATTAGGACTGAATGATGCAATTTATATTTATTTTTTTATTGGTATCACATTTGATTCTATTCTATTCATGAAATTGTTGTATTTTTTTACTTTGCATCTTCACATTCTCTTCTTTGCAAAATATGTCTTCTACATCTGAGTCTTAACTTTCGACATCCAAAATTTTAAGTTGCTGATGTGATAATTACAAAAAATAATTAATAGAACTTGCGATTCGTGATCGCAATTAAAAAAACAGTTCTGAATTTTTTATAACCCAAATGATTTTTTTGCTCATTATCTATGTTTCATGTTAACACATAAACAATATGACATAATACGGAGATAATATTCAAACAAAGAAACTATTTTTTATTCCAGGGATACCTGATCGAACAATACATTTTAGGCATTTACTTTTCACGTTTTTTTAGAGAGGGAAATAAAACCTTTTTGAGGTATTAAAGCTGCCCAATATTTAGGTAGACACAAAAAATATAGATTTTACTCCTATGCCTAATTGGAAACACGTGTTATTTTTAGTTGTTCTGTTTAACTTTCAAAACAGACTTATTTATATTTATGCATTGCAGGAGCTAGTACTTTCAACTGTGAATACCTGAAGATTGTAATTTTTCTTACAGATGAATATACCTTACACAGTTCGACTAAGAGTAACAAATAATGCAGGGCTTTACATCAGTCAGATCTCCTCGCCAATTCTTTATGACCCCTCAACGCCTACACCAGGACAAATTGTGGATGGCCCTGACTTTAAATTGGAACAAGTTTGGTTTAGTTCAACAAACACAGTTACAGGTAAATTGCGTCATTTTTTATGTATATGTTCACATATTAATTTATTAAGCATTTTAACATGACTTCAGATGGTATAGCAGCCAAATAACGTAAATGAATATGAAGACGAGCATAGTCTAGTACAAAGGTAAAAACCAATAGAACACTGTTTTTCGTGTTGCCGTAGAAGATTTCAGTGATGAGCAAAATACATACGTTTTAATATAAAAGTGACTGCAAGATGATTTCTAGTCTGCAAAAATCTGTATATGACAGATTAACATTATTATTATTATTCCATTTCATTGATACAATAAATAGGTACGGGCGATGTGATCTTACGAATAATGTCATTATAATGCAGGACATCACAGAAAAACAAATAAGATCATTCTGGGGCAATTAAGTTAGGGGATTTCATAATTATAGAAAATGACCATCCACAGGATGATCTGAACTTTCATGTACATGGATAACTACATGTATATAAATATATAATAAAAACAGTTTTTTTTCTAGAGAGAAATACAATGTAAATTAAAAATATGTTCAGTATAATCCCAGTAGGTACTCTTGATTCAACAGACATTCGATGTTAAGATAATTCAGTTATTTACTTTGGTTTTGTTTTCTTTTTTCAATATTTAGGTTCACTGTTGCACTTTGCCAGTCCGTTTGGATCAGCTTGCCCAGCAAGACATATGTCAATGGTAAATGAACCTGACTGGACTGAACTCCAGCAGATTGGTCTCAAAGATCCAACTGGCCAAAAATGGTCATTACTTTATCGACCAGAGAATGTTAACCAACAAGTTTATGATGATACTGTTTCTATAAAGTTAGCTAGAGATCACAGAAAACGACAGATGTTCACAGGAGCTTACCAAAGACCTGCAAGTTTAGAAAATGGAGGAATCTATTACGTACGGTTTTTTTGGGGGGTGAGGGGGGTGGTGTTGTTGTTGTTGCTAGTTTATTTCATGTACCCTATCTGTGACACTGAATTCAGTAATATTTTGCTTGAATAATATTTATGAGCAAAAATTATCTAAGTTCCGACGAATGTCCTTGGGTTCAGATTTTTATTTCTTCATTGATTTAATAATATTCTATTTATTCCTAATTTAATAAATAAATTTGTGGTACACCAGTGGTCTTACCTGTGGTAAGAAAACGTCTCCTGCTTTACATTACGATAATTTATTGTATAATTTTATATACAATGCTACTTTTAAATTTTGGCTAAAATAAGGAAAGTTTGCAAATTAAAATTAATAGGCCAATTCAAAATAATTACACATCCGGATAAATTGAATTAATACAATGAAAACTATATTTTCGTAAAGATCGAAACAGAAATCGCCAACTCCACACAGTTCATAATTAAGTCGTAGTATATCTGAATTACAATTATAGTTTCAAGAACGATTTCTGCTTGAAAAACGATTTTCTTCTTACAATACACGATGGGTGTCGTATGTTGTGCAGAAAACGGTTATCCTTCAGCGGCACTTGATTTTACTCTCTGAGTGCTTGTTGTCCTTTTTTGATAGTTTTCAGTGCTGTTTGCATCCCTCTTTGTTCGTTGTTCTTGTCCATCTTTTTGTTGTTTTGTTGTTCTTGTCTGATTCTATCGACTAATGGCTTTTGAATAATTCTTTTGAAAATCTTCAAAACTTACATCTTTTATCCTGTTTTTGGTAAAGGTACATCTCGTGAAAAGTGTGCTATTTGATGAACTACTTTTTCAGACACAACAGATGTGTTCATATGTTGTAGATTTCTGTAAAACCTGCAAATGGATATGGAATTGCAGTGACTGAAATTTTGTTCTGGGACGGACCAGAAGATAGTATAGCTACATTCATTTATGAAGAAGAAATCGATTGGGCAACCACAGTGTGTCAGTGCTGTTTGCTAGATCCGATTCCTCGGGTAAATTAGATACATATCTATAAATTCCGTAAACAGTACAATTTATATGGCAAAAAAGCAGTCTGTATTGTTACGAGGTTCTGATTTCCATCGACCTCAGTTAGAACGTGTAATGCTTTCTATGCTCTTTCTGTCTGTCATAACTCATAAAACTATCCTCACAACCCCCCTTATAATTTAAGCTAGATAACCGAGCTTTTAATGCGAAAGGATGACCGAATTATTCAATGATTCTAATTTTTAAGTTAGGAAGTATCTTTGTTGAGTTTAAAGACATTTTCGTCCTTTCTGTATAATTTGTAATAGTAATTTTAATTATTATTGGTATGATTGTAGTGACATATTAGGACAAAAAATTTTAAATTGTACTTTACATGTCAGTTACGTGCTTTTATTAGGATTGTGATTACTGTAATTGCACGAGCTACTTGTACGACAAATATGGAAATGGTACAATACCTACAGTATCTAGTACTATAACAACTACACCATCAATAATCTCGACAACACAGCCATATGATATTGTAAACAATCCAGATAACAGCAAAGTAGTGGAACCGATTGACACTAGTAAACCGGTGTCACAAAAGTCGTGTGGAATTCAGATTTTTAATGGTAAGACATAATTCTTGGAACAAAATTTAGATTTTTTTTCTCAGATGCTATTCTAAAAATCAGACTTTGTTTTTTAGGGGATCTTTTTCTGTTTTGCTGTCTATTGTCTTTTAAGTTATTTTTTTCGCCGCATTGAAGTTTCATTTTGACAAATTTGCAATTTTTGTGAAAGGTGAGAAAAATTTTACACATTTTGTCATTGTCGAAATAACTTTTAGTTTTTAGAAATTGTTTTTATCGATGACATGTTAATTATATACTATACATTGCTAGCATATCATTTCGACTTCAGTTTGGATATGATTTAGCCTTTTTTATTCAGTATTAATGCTTCCGGGTTTTTTTTAAATGATTTCCCTTTCTGTTGTTGTACCTTTGGAACTCGCTTATAATATCTGAGTGATTGGCTTCTTCATACATGATGCATTACATGTTTGTTTGTTTGTTTGTTGTTTTTTTTTTCTGACATGTTATTCAATAAGTTCCATTCGTAGTTTCATTTTATTTATTTGTTTATCTGTATCTACAAATGTGAAAAATAACAAGTTTGATGATGGTGACAGATAGATCATATTGGATGATTTGCATTACGTAAATGCAGCCAAGTTTAAACCACTTTAGTTTGATGTCTATATTAGATCTAGAAACAGCCCTTACTTAGAAAGATTGAAATACATAGACAACGGCTAAAGTGTTTGAATCAGTTCTCAGACTTTGATGATCATTATTTGGAACAGTTAGATTAATTTGTGGTTTTAAATCAATAAAATGTTTTAATCAGTTCTCAGATTTTGATGATTATTATTTAGAATAGCTAGATACATTAACTATTTTTAAAACAGAAAAATCGTAGTCAAGTACCAACCAGTATTCTGGAACCAATGGTCCAGAAACAAATCAGCTCTGTGTACAGGTTGATACATAAGCTAGCTTGACCATTAACTCTTTTTTTAGATTTTCCATTAACCTTCTATATTTTTCCGTATATCATCTAATGATCTAAACTCATTTGGCTAAAGTGAAAATTTTCTGACTTAAAGCCGCCCAGAATACGTGTATTGGCACATATAAATGGGCATGCAATGAATCCTTTGTCGGAGCTCGTACTTGGGAGTTTTATTTCGACAGTAAAATAGGTATAATTTATCCGATTTATTGATTACATTTTTCTTCTTTTCATGTGTCGCAAAAATCGTTTAACATGTGCAATTTCTTGTACATATTTATTTTTTTGAAGTCTGGGCAACTCAGTCAATGTAATGAAACGCAACCTTGTCACTAAATACATGATTTTGATTTTTGCGAATTTCTGATAATTAATAAAGAGGGGAATTTTCGGTTAATTGCTCAGTTATACCGTATATCGGGTTATTTTCGCATAGGGATTTTTTCACGAAATGTGACCAAAACAGTCAAGTTAAATTTTTACTATGTAAAATGTTCGCGATTCATGTTAATGTTGTATAGATTTCACGTATAAAGTACATATGTGGGAATATTTCGCGCCATATAATTTTTGCGATTTTTCTTGTTCGCGAATATAGCAAAAATTAGACACACGCGAAAAATTCCCGATATACGATATATATTTTTTAAACGACTATATTATCGTATGTTCCTTATGTAACCTAAATATTATTTTTGATGTTTCTGTTAATAAAGGAGCCATAAAGGAATTGTGATCAAATTACTATCTTTTTGTGGGTTTCGGTCTTAAATTATTGTTTTTATTTGTTTTTAGATCAGGAATCAAAAATCGTTACATGGTGTAGATCCTTCAACGATATATATCCTGTGATGAAAACAGCAGTTGATTATAATGTATCGAAAGACTTCCTCGATTTCAAGATAATGTTTAGTCCAGAGATAGATGACGCTGTAGATGTAAGTGTACTTTTTTATTTTATATAATACATAAACTTTAAAAACATTTGCCACATGAATTCTTTCTTATTTACAAGTATCAATTTTAACGTTTTAAATCCTTCTTATATGAATTCTTCGGTATTTCGAGTATACGTTGTGCAGTATTTCAATTGACTGCCACTGTCAGCAATTTTACAGTTATATCATGGCAACCTGTTTTTTATTGGTGGAGGAAGCCGGACCACCGAACTTTGGCAATTAAGTGATAAACTTTATCACATACAGTATTAATCATGTACACCATCAATTTTGTGAGCGCCCGAAGTCAGACGCATACTCACACCTTGAAGGTGATAATTTATGACTATCTATAAATATACCAACTACATTTGGGTGCACACGTAACCTGTAGTGCAAATAACTTGACAAATAAACCTCATTGCCGTCTTAAACTTAAGACAATTCCATTGACCAGACAAGGCAGGTTTGGAGTTTAGGGTAACTTTAGGGGGAGACTTGTGCCAGTTCTGATCTACTTTAGATAGATATTATCTAAAGTTAATTTACATGTAAATTTGCTTAGTTCACAAATTGCCAGGACTGCTTTTTTAACCAGCCAAAACGGGCTGAACTTATTCTTAGGTTAGCTTTAGACAGGTATTGATTAAGGTTAATGACCGCAGACCTACCTTTAAATAAGTTCATTTCTAGTTTTTAAGTACTGAATAAATTCTACAGATTTATTTAGATCGGAGTTATCACTTATTTTTTACGATAAATTTTATAAAAATGCAGACAAAAAAATTATTTATTTATTTATTTACTTTTAAAATTATACTTTTCAACTGTGTCATTCAAATTAAAATCCGCTTCACCAAAAAAGGGGAAAACGTGAAGGGTAAAATACATTTTTAATTCATCATTTAATATTACTTGCAGGTTAGTAACGTAAATTCATATGGAATAGCAGGACTACTCCAAGAACTTCAAACCAATCTTATCCCTAGATTTATTTTAGTATGAAATCTAACTTATGGCCAGATCAGATCTGATTGAAGCAGAGTTATCCTCTGGCTCTTTCACCAATAAGACTGATCGCCTATATCGCTAATATATATCAGAAAAAATTTATATCTAATCACATTTTCCTGCTAATCCGCATAGCAGCTTTTCTATAAATTTCAACATGCTAGCTTAAAATCACATATTTTATTCCAAGTTATTCAGAGATTAAATATGAAGTTACAATGCTAGCCCTGGGTCAAAAGTTAGCCCGAACTCCCGGTTAATTTATCAGATCTCCCGCAAAAAAAACCCGTAAATTTAAGCTTTGGAACCGTTAAAATGTAGGAATTAAAAAAAGATAAATATGTAATCAGGTTATCTGCAAAAATCTATTATCAAATACAATGTATTATCCACTCGGCACAATAAGAAACTTTTAGGTTTCTTGACAATGCTCACTCACTTAGAAATATTCGTATTGTGATTCGCGACTGATATTTGACGATATCTGTAGAAAACCTTTAATATATACATATACAGTCAATCTGTCTATTATGATCATCAATAGGAGTATCAAAAACTTACCACTACGAGGAACTGACCTTTACACGTAGTATTTTATATAAAAAGGAGAAATTTAAGTGACTTTATAAGAAGATATTCCCTATATACAAGTGACAACTTCAGTAGGTTTTTGACTTTTTAATATCAAATTTGGGACTGCATACTTTTTATACATGATATTTTCTTTTTGAAAAAATTCAATCATTCCGAACACACAGATTTTTCTATAATGCATATTTGCACCGTCAATTCTTATTGTACAGCTTCCAAATTTCATTTTAATAATATTAGATATCAGCAGTCATATACTTGAACGATACATGTTGTCTCTGTTACAGATTTCCTGGTGCATTTTGGTTTCTGTTAACAATGAGGAAATAACGGAATTATGTGGAATACCGATTCTAAGTACATCAACAAAATTGGTGCTTCATGTCTTCAACCGTGATAATTTTATACCAGAGATCACTGACAACTTTGATGTATTTTCGACTAAGGCATATTTCAAAAATCTAATTTTACCACCGCCAACTGGCGCGTTATGTCGCTATGGTGACCCATTCAGAGGTGGAACTAACCCCATCATCAAATATGAAGTTGGTATCGGAAGTAGCAAACGTTTGACAGATATAGCAGCATTTAAAGAAGTGATTAAACCTTGTATACCGTGCTTTGGAGAATGTTCTAAATATAACTGTGATAAAACATGTGATCCTGACGAACATGTCAATTTCAGTTTTACACTGACAGATTTAAACCTAGTACCATCTCTTACTGCAGTAAATGAAACAGGACATTATTATAATAAAACCCTAGTCTACTACTTAACAGGTAATCTGGAGATATCTGTCTTCTTAATGTGCATAATTTACTACATTCTAACCATTTACAAACATTTTTGAAGCGTGATTTTACAGTGCCTACAATTTGCTCGGATTATGAAACATATGGTCTTGCTGGTGTATATGATGTCTGTATTTTGTAATGAAATTATACATAGACAAGTTAGAAAAGATTCTTTCGCCCTCCATCCCAGTGTTTGATTTCTGTTATTGTAACATTGCTTGTATGTTAATTATCGCTTCACCTTTCTTTTTTCAAATAAAAAAATAAAATAAAAACCGCCTGCCTCCGCCTGGCCTTAAGTAGAAGAAAATGAAACTTTCAAATATGAAACACTGCAACAGAATACCAACCTCAGTTAAGAAAGAGGAAAAACTGAACAGGAAAATAAGTACTAAAATACGTTGTACTAAGTCTTATATTTAATTTCCTTTTTCGTTCAAATATAGCAGTAAATTTTTCCAGCAATCAAATAACTGACATTGTTCTATCATTGATATACGGAAGTAGGGGATACAATAAGCATTTTGTTGTTGTTGTTGTCTGTATGTTGACAAATATTTGGATTTCGTTTGGCTTTCAGTTTTACGCAAGTAGCTCTTCTATAGACAAATATGTTCACAAAATTGTGAACATACTTATATGTAAAGATACTTTTCTATTAGTAGATTGATACAATGTACCTGTGTTGGTTCATCTAAACAGGTGTCTTTTCGTTTTTGAAAGGAAATGTTTTATCTAAGTACTATGCATGAATTTTACCAGCATTGAAAATAGTAAATTGTTTATTTATATCTTTTTTTGCTGTAGGAAGAGCTGTTATCGGGTCAGGATTAGGTGCTCTGTCTTCATCGTCAGGATTTTATATTGACACGACATCTCCGATATTTGACAATGAGATTATGTTGACAACTGCTATCTATGTTGATGTTACACAAGGCATTTTCACACCTGCTAAGTATCAAGCATCAAACAACACAATTAAAGCTTTTTGGAGATGTAATGACGATGAAAGTCTTGTGAAGGTATGCCGAAAAATTTCATCCATTAAATAGAAGAAATATTTTAGCTAAACACTATATTTTATATTTTTGTTTTGATGAATAAAAATAAATTTCTGCCATGTAAAGCTCTGTTTTTCTTATCTAACTTATTTAATAAACAAACAACATTTCTTTTATTATATGCTTTCTTCATTTTTATACGCCAGCCTAGTAACGCAGGGGTATATACGAATCCTCTGTTCGCCTGTCCGTCCGTTTCCAAGTGGATGCTGTTGCCATGGAAACGAAAAATTAAAAAATTTCAAAAATGTTGATTTTTTTGTAAACTGCGGAACTAATATTTCTGAAACTTCAGAATAATATTCCTAAGGCTGCTTAGAAGTGCATTAAGGCTTTTGTTTCCATTCAACCAGTTCAAGATGGCTGTAGTTGCCATGAAAACAAAAATAGAATTTTTTTTTTAATTTTAAGTTTTCTTATCCAAACTTAATGAAACTTGACAGGAAAGTCATTTATGATGTCTAGAAAAGTATTAAGGTTTTAACGTTGTCAAAATGGCTGCTGTTACAAAACACATAATCGAGGTAAAAAACACAAATATGCTGATTTCACAATTATTGACGGTTATTATAAAACTTCTTAGGAATATTCCAAACGCCATGAAACTTCACAAGACTGCCATTTACGATGTCTAGAGATGCAAAAGGGTTTAAAGTTTTCCAAATGGCTGCTGTTGCCATGGAAACCGAAAAAATTAAAAAATGCAAAAATTCTGATTTCTTGTAAATGCACCAAACTTATCTTTATGAGACGTTAATAAAATATTCCTAAGGATGTCGAGATGTGCATTAAGGCTTTTTTGGATATAACCAATACAAGATAGCTATCGTTGCCAAAGGATCACCTTCTATTTTTTTAATCATTACTAATTTTCCAGATTCAGACCGATTAATGTTGTACTCTTACGAGTGTTTTGAATTACTTTTCTATAAAAAAAAATCTTTTTATGATTGAGAATGTTTTTTCAACGATAAGTTGTCTTGTATAAAATTTCAGTATTCCAGTTTGAACTTCATTTTTATCTTGAGCCTCCTCTTTGGAAAGGCTTTCATAATATTAATGATCATTTTGTAAATATTAATTTGAATTTATCTGCAATACAGAAAAAAAACACTTTTGATTGTTGAGTAAGGTTAAGAAATTTCATCTTTGTTACTTTACTCTTTGTACGTCTTCTCGGTTAACGAAAACAAATTCCATACCTTTGATATTATTCGTTCCTTTTTTTTTGTATTTTTGTTTAGTTGTTTTTTTTTTTTTTTTTTTTTTTTT
>JAOXYI010173544.1:0-11371 GCA_028566495.1 Lithophaga antillarum | reverse complement strand
TAAAATTTTCGTGGAAAAAATTTCACGATTCTGGAAAATATTTCACTGTGAAATATTTTCCTCCGGAAATAATTTTACGCCCATTATCTGTGATATTTTTTCCTCCGGATGTTATTTCACCCGGAAGGAATTATGTCTTACAACTGTTCTAGAGCAGCTCTCCTGGCACTTTCTGACAATTTCTATGAGAGGTTAGAACTGGTCTTAACTGTATCTCTATACCTGTGTTTACACAATGGTTTTGGAGAATAAAGATATACAAGATTAATCTATAGCTAATTTCTTTTTCAATTGCATCTTCTAGAATGTCTGCGCAAAGTTCAAGGTTTTACTTTGCGGCTTAGATTTCTAATGTTATCTCCTTTAGTCGTCAAATAAACCAAAAAAGGAATTTCTTACTCGGTTGTCAAAAAGTCATTTTCTGTTATGAATTATTGATTTCAATTTTAACGGTTTTGGCTGTTCTGTTTAGGTCCTTTTTGGTTTTGATGCTCCCAAAAGTTTTATGTATTTGGCTTCCAAATATTTTTGGTCTCGAGCGTACCTGATGAAGGTTATTCCAGAAACGCGTGTCGTGCGTACTGAAATTGGTATCATACGTTTATTTTAAAAAAGGCTAATGTTACTTTGAGTTAGAATTATCACGCAGTGAAAAAAAGGCAATTTAACTATATTAAGTTTATAGATCTACCTTTCTCGAAAAAACATCTAACAATAGGTTAAAAAACCTCAAAAACTGCTCTAACCTTGCAATGTCAAAACAAAGAAAAAAAAACTATTATACTATACATAAGCTATTTGAAATGTCATCGGTAAATAAATTTAGAAATTGGTACACCACATAAATTGATTTTAAGAAATATAGGTATTTCTATAGTGTAGTGTGATTAACACTGTTATCTGATGACTGCATTATTATTTACAATGTACATTCGTACATTGAAATTTCAAAAATAAATTAATGTTTTTGGACTCGGTTTAGTGACTCTTAAATTATCCTTTGCTTACAGACCACAGGCCATTCCATTGGTAAATGTACAAGACTACTGTCAATCTTTTAACATGTGCAGTTGAATCACCTAATTAACTTCATTTCTAATAAACCAAAATGATTGATATACCTTGCTGAAAACTTGTGCATACAAATAAACCTCGTCCTCAAAATGTATTAACAATACTTGACTGCAAGATTACTATCAAATTTATTATGCGTATATAAATCCAATCAGAAAGAATTGCAGTTGCTCAGATAGACTGTTAAAACTAAATTAAACCACAAATTACGCAAAGATATTATTTTGTAATATTATTATTATAGTAATGAAATCAACTTCATGCAACCAAAACGCAAACAATTTTTAACAAAGTAATTGCTGATATAGAAGACGTTTTGACTATTGTGATACAACATTTGTTCGAATGTTAATTACCATTAAATAAACAGTTAAATAAATGTTGATAACCTACTGAACGTGTAATTTAGAAATGTTATTCCATGTTATTCAGTACTTTCAAATCTGTGGAGATATGATGCGTCTGATTTACGTATTAAATGTCATTAAATAAGTACCATGTAACATGAGCTTGTGTTAACTACTCTTACTAATGAGATATAAATGTTAATTAAACAGACTTAAATGTAAATGTTAATTAAACAGACACATAAATTCCGTCACCTTTTTGCAATGAAAACTAATTCCTTTGATATTCTACTGTTGTTTTAGATTGTTCTAGGTTTAATTGTGAATAATTTGAGTCGTATTCGAATATCGTTTGAAAAAATATTTACTGACATTATGATATCTATGTTTGAAAGGTAAATGGCTGGTATTACTTTTAACCAACCAGTTAATATTATGGTTATTTCCCAGGCAACAATAATTTCTTCTTCAATAAGGATAACAGTACGTGCTACTATTATTCGAAAACCACATTTCATAGTACATGTATTTCTACATCAAATAGTTTTAAATCATGCTTATAAAGACTGCATGTACATGTAGTTACAACATAGTTACAGTATAATTATGAGGATAAAAGACAGAAATGAAGTCCTTGCTTGGACAGTGTACATTATTTTGTGGAGAATGACGAAATGTAGTGTTTTCCATCACATATTGAAGACTTCGAATGTTAAGTCAACAGACCATCAGTAATTAATGAAACAGACCAAACTATTCCTATAGTAAAAAATATGTAATCCATATATTTTTCCAGTCAGAGTAGATTAGCGGGACATTGAGTCAGAGGAGAGAAAGTAGAAAGGCAGTTTGTGACATACTTTTAATGTAGGCAGACAGAAAATTATCACAAAGTGAATCCTTTACACTTGAAATACATTGTAGTTATTAAGATATTAAGAATTTTGATCAACAGATGGCGTCATGTAAACTATTTCAAATAAATATACACGAAAAATGTTAAAAAGGCATTTTTCACCCAGAGTTTTCTTAATCAGAAACATAATCAAGAACCCTTAATGTAATCTTGCCTTTCTTCATATCTAATGAAAAGTGATGACAATCAACTTTCAAAAAGAATACACGAAAGATGCCATTTAAGATGTGCAGTTGCTGGATTGATCATTATTATGTGAAAGTATGAAAATTAAACCAGGCATGAAAACAAATCTCACACTAGCTGTATAAAATGCAGCAAACACCTCAAGTGCAGGGAAATTTTAAGTCCCACAGTAAAGGAAAGACAATAATCAGTGAAAAGTGTTTTAGAAGGGACTTTGATATAAAAGAACATTTTATCTAGTATAAACGAATTTAACCACACTGTTTTCCATCTTACAGATAATGATAGTTTTTCAGTGAGCACATTAATTTAAACACGTATAAACAAATAATATTCTACATCGGAGAGAAAGTCTTTCAATGATCCACCTAGTATAGTGTTTTTTGTTTCATTTTATTATTAAGATTATTATTAATCTTACTATTTACGTTGGAAGACCTTATTCCTTTTTTTAATTATTATTAAAGTGTCGTCACTTCCAGAAATCTGTGTTTCTTCTGATTATCATTAGTTTCATTTTTTCCGCTACTTTTCAATAGTTTTTAACATGTCACAATATATCACAGTAAGATTTTATAGTTTATATATATATCCCAGAATCTGTTGTGTTGTGTTGTCATTATACTTCTCTACCAAGGTTATACTTTTGGTGACCAAAATCCAAAATGGCTGTCAAAAATCATAGAAGCAATCGGAAATATCCAAAGTATTTTTTTTCTCTGAGACCACAGTAAGAAATGGAATCAAACTTGCCAGAAATATTCCTTGGATGGTATTCTACAAAACCTATAATTCGTTGCTGATCGAAAATTCAATATAATGGGAACAAATAATGCGTTTCTCTTTGACTGAAATTTCAACAATCTTCCTATCAGAAAGTATAGAAGTGGTTCGTAGAAAAAATTATATGTTTATATAAATTTAAAATGTCAATAGTACAACTGTTAGTTTTCAATTGTGAAACCGTCAAACGCAAAATACAATTGCATATGTGTATACGTGACCGGCAAAAACGTCAATACATGTATTTATCAGTTTAAGGTACGATAAGACATTTTCATTTGTGAAAACTTTCGTTTTTTGATATACTGAATATCGAAATGTGTAGTATGAAAGTCTTGTTACCAAAACATGACAGTGTCAAAATATGTATTATACAACGCTAGAAAGCCGATTTCATCATTAGTAATTTTTCTAATAGCAAAAACATTATCTGTAGCAACTGCATGTGTGAATTTTACAGTTTACATTTTGAAAAATGATAGTATGTCAAATGTAAATTTGCATTTTATTCCAATAACATTTAAGCGGCTATAACTTGCATTGACAACAACATTAGCATTAGGAAGACTCAAATTAATTGAGAGTTAGTGGGCGTGGATACAGGAACTTAACAAAATTCAACTCCTCCCCCGTTAAAGAAAAATACATGTAAAGTAACTCTGCTAGACAGCGGAGAGATCAAATCTATGACCAAACGTTGCATCGAGCAGGGTGGGGGTGGTGAAGTTGGTGGGCGGGGGGTAGAGGTGGTGATTGGAGACGGCGGGGTGATGGGATAAACTGCACGATCCGATAAAAAATCTAAAATGGTGCAACCGTGGTTTTTCCATGTCCGTTTAAGGTTTTCCTCGGATTGCCGGAATAATTAAAATTCAGTCACTATCGAAATCCCTAAATGAATAAGCTTGGTCCCACGCAATCTTATTTATATGCCGTACTCGGACAAATTGACTAAATTCGTCACTTGTTTCCAGTTCATGTGACTGACACAAAACAAATGCTTGCACTTTTCAGTTTTTGTTTTGTTTTTGTTTTGCTTAACTGATGTAACATAATTATTTTGCTCTTTACTTAACATGTATTTTTAATGACATGATAGTAGGTAGTTTTTGAAGTTTCTCCGAAATTTATGGATATTTGTTCCAAAAAAGTGATAAAAGCGTGATTCAAGTTTCCTTATTCGAACAATCAATTGAATACAAGCAGAATGTACGCTACATATAAGTTGTCCGTAGCATTTATTCGTTATTTCTTTTTCGCTTACATAATAATGTTGTAATCCTAAAAACTGACAGAAAAAGACTGTTCACTGCCAATAAAAAATAGACAAATAGAAAACAAAACATAAAAAAGGAGAAAAAACCTAGTTAAGGTTCGAACTCACGTTTAATTGATACATAACACGTCAAACTGTGTGTTAGACCAAGCGGCCATTCTGACTTCATGAGATAGTGTCTTAAATAAAATGTCATTACTTTTCATTATAAGCTAAACATGGCATTTCGATATTGAGTGAATTTTAACAAATATTATTCATTAATTGTTTCCTTTTCACATTTTATAAGCATTACTCATTTTGTAATCCTAAAAATTGAAAAAAAGACTGGTCAATGAAAAAAAGAAGAAAAAAAAAGACATAGTTGAGATTCGAACTCACGTTTGATTTCTGCATTATTTGTAAAGCTTCGTACTACCATGCGACCATTCTGACTTGATAAGTTGGAGTCTTAATGATTTCGATATTGACTGAATTTTAATTAATCCGGCAATCTGAGGTAAAGCTTGAACCGGACATGGAAAAAGCACGGTTGCACCATTTTATATTTTATCGGGTCACGCAGTTCATCCCATCGCCCCGCCTTCCAACCTCTCCCACTACCGTCACCACCCACACCCCTGGTTGATGCAACTTTTAGATCTCCGCTGTCTAGAGTTACTTTACATATACTTTTCTATAGCGGGGGAGGACTAGTATTTTGCTATGTTCCTGTATCCACGCCCACTACCTGTCAATTAATTTGAAGTCTTCCTAATCTTAATGTTGTTGTCAATGCAAATTATAGCCGCTTAAATGTTATTGGAATAAAGTGCAAATTTATTTGTCATACCATCATTTTTCAAAATGTAAATTATAAAATGCACAGATCTAATTATTACAAATAATGTTTTTGCTATTGGTAAAATTACTAATGATGAAATTGGCTTTCTAGCGTTGTATAATACATATTTTGACAAGTTTTGGTAACTTTCATACTAGACATTTCGATATTCAGTATATCAAAAAAAAAGCCAAAGTTTTCACAAATGAAAATGTCTTATCGTATTTTGATTTAATGAATATTGACATTTTTGCCGATCACGTACATGTATACACATAAGTATTTTATTTTGCGTTTGACGGTTCCACAATTGAAAACATACAATTGTAATTTTGACATTTTAAATTTGTATGAACATATAATTTTGTCTTCGAACCTCCTCCATAAGAAAGCACAATGGGTAATGAAACTGTAATGTCATAATGTTTCATAGATAGTCCTCTATTAGATTTATACCTTTGACATATGCAAAATGTCTGAAAGACTTTTTTCTCTAGAACCAATGTATGGAATGGAAGTAAAATGAACAGGAATGTTCTTTAGATGATAATCTACATACTTAATTTTTGTTTTTGTGCCAATTGGAAATTCAACAAGGTCACAGGGCCAGATTTGCTTTATGATCGGCTGAAATGTCAACAGTTGTATATGAATGATCATTGGATTAATATTTATCAAGTTTGTTTACTTTTTTGGCAGTCCAACTCTAAAATGGCTGCCATCGTTGGACATATTTTAAGATAGGCCGTTATAATCATGATGAGTTCCGTTAATCTGGTACATTGTACCTTAGCTGATTTTTGCTTGATATGGAAATAAGCTGTAGTTTGACAAAATGCATTTAAAAATCTTCATCTGCAGAATATATTAACCAATTTTAATCTTGTGAGTACTTTCCTTTGTGTCCCATTTAAAAATTTGTCCGCTAGTTCAGCTTACTATTTAACATAGTCACACTGCTATGAATATTTTGTAAAAAAAAGAGATAATTCTGCCTATTTAGTAAGGTTGAATACATTAGTTGAAAGACGTAGGCTCAGGTTATCCGCTAATGTAGGACATCTTATTGCGAACGAACAATATTACATGCCTTTTTCTTATAATTTAGCAACCAGGGGCGACCACCTCCATATTTAGGAAATAATTTTTAGATAAGGTCATTCAGCAAAGCAAAACAGTAGGTCATAGAAAATTGATGCAACTACAATTGATCATGTTGACATATATAGCTTTTGCAGTGGCAAGGTCAAATTTCAATTCATGTGAAAAAACCTCTGATGTTTTTTTGAAAAATCGGAAGTATTTATTATTTTGGTACTGCCACTTTTGAATTTTAAGAGCAGCTCGCAAACCATCGTAATAAGATTTATATGTTATATTTGTGTCACATAATCTTTTCGGTGTTAACACTGAAAACAGAATACTTTTTCCCTTACAGAGTTATATCCCCTAACACTAAAAGCTTTAATACACTTGTACTCTATACCGTTATAAATACAGGAATGAAACTTATTCTAAAATGTTTAGGGTCTAATATCTTAACTTTAATATCTGGGTCTAAGGGGTGCAATACTTTCTTGGGGGAATTATCGCCCCGTAGGTATTTGGCCGACGTATTTTACCCTAAAAATGGAAACCGTACGTCATACAGACACTAGGGTTTCACTGTAATTCCTCATGACCTTGACTTTAATATAGATTACAAAGCCAGAGGTCAAGTCACGTTTTAAATTTTTACCTTTGCTTGTGCACGCTTCTTCTGCAAAACTGTAAGACGTAGTGAAATGAATCTAGAACTAAAATGTGAACGGTGTTTGGATATTGTGACTCCAAATTTGTTTAAAAAATCGCTTCTTGTAGCAGTTATGTTAGATATGTTTGGTTTTGTTGTGTGTCTAAACGCTTTCAACTGTTTTAGTTTCGTTCTCCTATTGTTGGACTTATTACCACTGATGAGATCCATTTATAAATTAAACTGTGTATATCTAGTGAATGAATTTGGTATTTGGCATGTTATTATTTTATAACTATCTTTGTTATGGAATATTTAATCTATTGGATCAGTCTGAGGTTATTCCCTACAGTTTGAATGTGATGGATTTATGTTTTCATATTTTGGTATCTTGAGATTCAGATTTATTTGAACAAATATAGAACACCATTACATTTCAATGTCATACAAGTCTCAATACAACGGTAATTCTAGGATTAAACATCATTCATGTCATTTACTATCATTTTAATAAGCTTTTTGAAGAAAATTGTAAGAGGATTGAAATTTGTATCATTTTTCAACAATTTGTTTAATAGGAAGTGTTAAAAATTGACCGAATACTTTCTGATAGTCTTTCATATCAGGTTTTTAATTGTAAGCTAGTTATTTTACTTCAAATTATGCGCGACGTCATATTTGTACAGAAACACATTTTAGTATAAGTGAGATTTTTGCAAATGTACTTTCATTAATATTTGAGTTGAACAAATATGAAGAAATTACATTTAAATGATTTCCATTTACAGCAATTTATTGAATTGTCTTAGGTATAGGTTTCACACATGTTACTGTGTCCTTCAGATTCAATATTCATAACAGA
Source organism: Lithophaga antillarum (assembly GCA_028566495.1). Classification (NCBI taxonomy): domain Eukaryota; kingdom Metazoa; phylum Mollusca; class Bivalvia; order Mytilida; family Mytilidae; genus Lithophaga; species Lithophaga antillarum. The sequence goes on along the minus strand of JAOXYI010173544.1, from coordinate 3,372 downwards.
GCAGTAAATATTTATTTTCCACTGGTTGGCGTATTTTACGACAATTTCTCATGCACTTCTTCCTTTTTCATGGGATGAAGGACAAATGAAAATGAATAGAAAAATTGTAAAAAGATATTAATAAGAAGAACTAACATAAATAACCATGCACAACAAAGAATCTGTTTCTAATAAAAAAAATATGTAGCAGAGGAAAATGCTTGTAAGAAGTGGAGTACTTACATTTAGTAGATTCTATGAAATAAGAGATTTGTATCCTAACCTCAGTAAAGAATTTATCTTTTAGTGACACACACTTTTCGTTTGCTTGTACAAAAATAGTAATAAATAAAGTATGATAGTTTCATATACCAGAGGTCTAATTTATTAAGTACTAAAGTGCAACAATGACAAAATATAAATTCCTGCTGAAGAACAGTCACATATAACAAAAAAGATATATATGCAAATATAACGGTAAAGATATGATTGGATGAAAAACAAGGTCTTGGGAGATGTAATTAGCAGGTAGAGTATATCATACAACATATAATATTCGAATTTAGCTTGACATTTGAACATTCATATTCAAATGTGGACAATAGAACATTAATACTCACTAAACTAGCTTGTAAAAGACGGACCTGTTGAAGCGTTAATTTTCAGTTAGTTGGCGGTCATTAAGACATATGTAAAAAATAAGTTATTATGCCTACATGTAGAAAAAAAGTAATTGAAAAGTATTCGTGAACAATACCTCTATTCCTCGCTCTATTTTTAAAATAAGTAATTTTTGTAGTTTCTTCACGTTTTACAAACCCATATAAGTTTCCCTTGCTTTAGTGTTTTAAGAACTGGACCTTTTCAAATTAACCATACAGTAAATACCATAAGTTACTGTAATTCTCCATTGATTAACCCCTGTTATGTCAAGTAAATTTTCCATCACGAGGCAGTACTTGAATGTAATTAGGTGCATGACTAGACTTCCTCTAGTAGGGATATGCTGGGCAATTTCAGTAGGTGATAACGAACAGAGAAAGATTTTGTAAACTTCTGTTTAGACTGATCCTTTGACATTTCAAAATTATTATTTATGCATTTGTTTTTACAATTTTGACGTTTTGTAATTTGGATAAAAAATCAGGTAGGTACTCATAACTATTAAGCAACCTTGAACCTAAAGGTATAATTCAAAACCATTCACTCTAACGGCCTAAGGGTTTCAAAACTGCTCTTCTTCATCTCGGCTGTTCAGTGTGCATAAATATTTACCTGTTTTTTTTTTTATTATCGTATATCGCTACGGTGTAACTGAGGTGTTGTCAAGAAAAAATTAATAATTTTTTCATATAGTTTAAATGTTTACGCCTAACTGTGTTTCTAAAAGAAGGAAACCAAAGACTTGATACGCGGTTTACCGTACACAATCGTTTCTCCTGAGAATACGACCAAAGAAAGCTATATATCCATCCTGTTATACCAACCGGTTGGTATTCTCTCAATTCTGTTTTTGAAGTTCTGTGCTTTCATGTTTGATAACTGTGTTGACTGTTAATAAAATAAAAAAAATAAGCTGATTTAAATAACCCGTACAAAAATAATTCTAGGATTTATACGATTATAATACAATTTTTTGACATATTTCGAATCAAACAAAAATCAAGTTTACTATTAGAAATAATATAAATCAAAAATATACATGTTTTCTCAAAAGATAAGGAAGGGTATTTTCTTGTAACACATACATATTGACTGGTAAAAAATGATTATTACATAGATAGCGGTGAAATACCGTCATTTCCAGAAATATATATAGAATAATACTAAATCCGAAAACGTCCATATACCAATATGATATCATTTATTTCCAATATGATAATAATCAGTAAAATTGTTTAAATTACATCAAACTAAGGTTTATTTACCTCAGGCAAAAGTGTCCTCGGCTGATTTTGACTGTACTTGTTTGGTAATTTTGGTTGTTTGCTCTTCAACACTTGATTTTCTTTGGACTTCCAACTTTTTGCTTTGAGCACCACTGATGAGACGTAATTTGTTGAAATATGCATATGGTGCATCAAATTAACTTTGTATCTTGTGATAATGTATTCTGAAACTTAATGCTAGATGTCGAATGTGTGTCTTGACCCACCTTTCTCATAGTGATACTAAAGCAAAAACTTTTAAGCCTGTGACTTTTAGCGACATTGAATGATTCTTTAAAAAGTGTTTCTAAAATGTACTCTTTCAGAAATATATATAGAATAATACTCTTGAAATTCAAATACGGAAAAATATACAGTGAGTAACCGAACAACACAATAATTCACGAATGCGCGTAGCATGAGTGAATTATCAGTGTTGTTCGGTTACAAGTTGTTTATTTTTCATATTTGAATTTCGAGAGTAGTTATTATGTTTATTACATATATTTTTACAAAAAATATCGCTAAAATTATGAGGAATTCAATTTATGTAATCCTAAGCACAAATGTTGGGATGACGTTGACAACGGCCATTGTTGCGACGTCACGGGAGTGAAAATAACACTGTTATTTCACATGTGAAATATCGTTTTTATTTCACTTGGAAATAACGGTATTTCACCGCTATCTATGTAATAATCATTTTTTTCAAGTCAATATGTATGTGTTACAAAAAAATACAACAACTATTGGTTGACACTAGAAAATGAGTTGGGCAGGGTCAGCGAATTTAGCCTTTTGTAGCGGCTACAATGCGCCTGCTCTTTTTTGAAAACTACAAAACAGGTCTTTAACGTGCAGGGAGTGTAGTATTCTTCAAACACGACCCACTATGGTCCGCGGCTAGGCTTTCTGTATTATGACCTGACATCCCCGAAGACGAGGGCACCCCTTTCCGCCACCTGGGGACGCACGGGGCGGCTCTGTAGGTTGAGCACCTGGGAATTTCCGCTAGTACCCAGTACCCAGTTCATTTTTTAAAATCGATTCCGTATTACAAGAAAATATTTGTGTTTCGTTTTATATATATTCTGATAGAATAGCTTATGTAATATTTAAAGTCAGTCTTGTAATGAATAAATAAGATTGGAACATCAACCACGTTAACAGAAATAATCAGTGAGGGCATCAAGTCAGTTGGAGGTTTCGTCTTCCTCAGTATGACATGTTTTGGTATTAAAGCATTGTTCACTGGCTTAACACGGACAGAATTCAGTGCAATCCAGGTTCTGGTCAAACCAAACACAACCGTTCTTACAGGTGGATCTGCCCTTACAAGTACATATCAGACCCTGAAGAAAGTCCGATGACATTTGACCTTCAAACATAATTGGTTCAAGTCCTGCCTTGCCTTCCTGCCATCCAAAAGATAGTGGTGATTCTGTTGGTGGCTTATGTTGATCAG
>JAOXYI010173434.1:0-11372 GCA_028566495.1 Lithophaga antillarum | reverse complement strand
ACCCAGTGGTAGTAAATAAACGTATAATACCAATTTCAGTGCGCACGACACGTGTTTCTGGAATAACCTTCATCAGGATAATTTGTCTGATTCTATAATATATATTATACAGATAATCACTTCTATTTTTATATTCGTCCCTGTCAAACACAAAAATGTATCGCTACTCTCGTTGGTTCCCTCAGTACAGTGCGTAATATTTCACTCACCCATATGTGTTCTCTATATAATATCATGTGTTCAACATCATTCATTTCAGATTACTTGTGTACCACATAACAAGCTGAACAAATAGAACATATACTTTTGTGTTGTACTATTTAAATACTTTCTGTACTATTTTTTGCATACCATATATACTGTAGAATTATTCCTGGATTTCGTGGTTTATTTAATTCATGAAATTAACACCCCCCAGAGACAGAAATTCTAAAAACACCTTGATATCCACAAATTTCAGAATCCTCCAATGAACGACTTTCTCTTAAACTGCGAAAATTGGTACCAGTGAAATAAAGTACTTTCACAGTATGACTTGATCTTTTTTCTATTACATTTAGTTGCTCATTTCTAACGAAGGCATTGCACCTGGAAGTGAGTATGAAGTTGTAGATGGTATCACCAATACTGGTATGTAACTTTTTTTTTCATGCACTTTTTAAGCAAAGACACTTTCCGGTTCAAAGTTACAACTTTGGTTCAATCTAAAATCTTTCCTAAAGACAGTCGTGTTAAAAAATGAAAGGTCTAAGTAAAACTCATAAATTATGCAGAAAAGACACTTTCCGGTTCAAAGTTATAACTTGGATACAGTCTGATGTATATAAATCTTTTGTAAGACAGTCGTGTTTAAAAATAAAAAGTCCAAGTAAATCTTATAAATTATGTAGAAATAATTGTCACTGAATAACAAATAAAGAGTTCTATTCTGGGTAAAAAATATTTGTAAAATTAGTGTGCAGCGTTGATTGAACAGTTCAGCGAAAAACAGAAACGCTTCTTACTCAAAAGCATCTTGCCTGACTTCTTTGTTCATTCGAATGCTTTTGCGTGTGTAATTTGAGAATATCTTGTAATAATGTATCGTTACAGACGTGAACAAGAAGGAGGAGAGTTTTACTGACAATATCAATACAGCTGTTGTTAAGGTTTGTAAATATTTCGCAGATCTCGATTTTCTAGTAGGTGATATTATATGACTTAATATAAAGAAGAATTCAGATATGAGAAAATGAGTTAAAACATATGTAAATGACGCAATTTGTATTTCGACCGATGCAAACGCACTGTTGGTATACAACAATCGCAGTAGATCCAAAATTTAACAGGTTAAGTAACTGTATTTCATATATACAGTTGACTCTCGTTATTTCGAACTCGGATAATTCATTTTTCTGGATAACTCAAATAAAAAATACGATCCATTGGCAGTAATATCAGCTAAATTTACTCTGGATTACTTAAGACTCTAAAATTTGGTTAAGTTGAAGTATAATGACTGTTCACTTAGAAAATCATCTGTTTTCAGTTTAAGGCGCACAATAACATTAATATACTTAGTCAACGTGATACAAAGTAGGTAAGCAACATTAACTGAAGTCCAGTTAATTTTAATGCCTTCTGATGCTTGAATGATATAAGTTTGGTTTTTCAGCAATTAATTCCATAAATCTGTACGTCATATGTTTAAGAGTTGTTTCAGTCTTGGTACTTGATAAGTCTGCACCAGACTCCCTTAGATGAATACATGTTTACTATCAGAATCATACAAAGAGTGAACAATATACTTTGACCTTTCTAACATGTCTGGAATCTCTTTCAGTCATTTTTCGTTTTCAGTATAGACTACCATAAATTAAATAATTGGATACAAAAAGAAAATGCCGCTGGGAAAAAACACCCAGAACGTAATGCGACACTGATACAACATGCCAGGTTGCAACGTATCATACAAGCAATATTTCAGATACATTGAATAAGAAAGAAGAGCATGTCTTTTCGTGTGCAAAGTAAAATGATTATCAACACTTTAAATAGACTTGTAAGCTCAGCCATTGGATAATTTACAGCTTATAGGATTTGAACGTTTGTTTCAAAAATGGCACAACTTCACACAGAATATGGAAACAGAAATTTAAAGTCTGAAGATGCATAAATTTTGAAAAATACCCTCAATATACATGTTTGTAATCGTAATTTATAAATGGTTTTCAGAGGTTTGCTGAACAACATGGTTCAATAATTACAGAAATACCTCATAAAATAGAAGATTTCTGGAACATGGTGAGCGACTTCTGCGTAGAAGATATTGTTCTCATTGTGCAGAAAAATGAAAAGGTAAATAGACTGTAATGTGCTAAAAGCAGTTTAGCATGTGGAAAGGATAGAAAAATAAGAAATTACCAGATTATACAGAGAACTTTTTAATTTTTTGCAATTTGTGTGTATTTCTGAATTGTTAATCCCTAACATCAATATTGAAAGTTTTTTTTTATTTCTAAATGTTTAATAACCATTCTTGTTATTCCTGTATTCCTGATAGAAATCATTAGGGCTTTCATATGTCTTATTCTTAATTGTCGTTTTCTAATTAGAACATGTGGCATTATTCCCGATTTTTATGGTAGTTTATGATGACCAAACATTTCAGGGAACTATTAGTGTTGCTGTCAGGATAGGAACTTTGTGTAGGAATCCAAATTCAGACTAGAACAAAAAACCTAAATAGAAATTCGTTTTACCTGCAGTACTCTTACTTCCGAATCTACATGGTACTTGTTTATTGAATAAAGAACAGATATAAAGTACGAAGAACAAGAAGATTCCGAGTTTCAAAACTTGTTATTCAATATCTAAGTGAAATCTGGGAGTGTTTTTTTACATTTTAGATCAACATACGCACAGATCTTGTCAAAATCTATCATTTTTCGTCCTATTTGTTTTATTCGTTTCAATATTATTGTACGGATTGCTTGATGGAACTTTTAGAACTAAATGGAAGCCTGCATTAAAAAGTCATTGTCAAAATTCAGTTTCTAACAGTTATCAGTACGGTATCCAGTGTTATTGCACACCGTAAAATGTATTACATTATCAGGTATTAATATTTATAGCTTGATGAAAAACCAATATGTTTTTTAGTTCTGTTGTCCTAACGATTATCCGGAGTCTCTGACTTACATTGTATAAAATACTCTATAGCTCATAAATCTTAAAAGAAATAAACAAAAACGTAGTAGATGTTGAACTGCAGTACAGAGAAGGCTGAATTCAAGGTACATGTATGAGTTTTCTCATCATTAAAAGCCCTATTGTTGACTGCAGTCTGGATTGCATCAAAGCCCTCATTATTTTGCCGTTTTTTATCTTTGTACCATATCAGATTTCCCTAATATCCATTATTAACATCTAATCTCTTTTGAACATTAATGCGTATATATATGTTTCTTATATTTTTGATTATCTGTAATTTTTCAGCTGTGTGAATTTTATCCAGTGACAGATGAGCCATTGCGAACGACCAGTTTAAAAATAGAAATGGTGTCATCCGAGAAGATAGAAAAAGACATCTTCTTATTTGAGTTTAATCTTCGCAACAAGGTAAAAATAAAGAAAATATAAATATACGATACCAATAGTTACCCTTATCTTGTTTTCTTGAACTTTTTGTTAGGGACGAAACATTTGATTTTTATTGGGGAGAGAGAAAAATATTTGATCCTTTTCCTTAAAAGTTTGGAGTCGGAAGATTTTCTTCTGATCAAGAGTCATCATGAATATTTTTACAAAACTCTTTAAATTTCGTGCGTTTGGATAGAGTTTGGATATCGCGGAGCTGAAAGTACAGGAAAATCTCATATCCAATCCTGGTTATTGTTTCCATCATTATCGATCTTAAATGTTAAAAGGTCGAATAAGAATTGCAAAAATAAGACGCTGTTGTTTGTGATGTTACGATTGTGTCCGACATTTGCCGTATCAAGAGACGTCAGTACACAGATAATGTCAATGGAATTATAGATCATCTATAAAACAACAATAATAAGGAAAGAAAGATACGATGAAAAATAAAATAATACGACAACATTGGGAGTTCGATCACGTGGGTATGTATGCCTCTGAAGAAGAAAGAAATAGTAGCCTGGAAATTGTTTATTAAGACAAAGTGGTTCTATTTCTAATGTGCATTTGTAGTTTAAAGATATAAAGTATGAAACTTGAAATTTTGTGCATTTGTAGAGTAAATAATCCTATAAAAATTTAAACAGCTGAAGGTTTTCCGTACTTGACAATTGTAAGTTTAAACTTCAATCGTAAAAAACTGTATTGCAAAAACTGTTAATGGCTTAAAATGACAAATTGTTTCGTTCGATTATTAATAGGAAAAACAAGCTGATGTTTCAGTAAGACTATACAAGACAACTAATTGGAAAGCTCAAGACAAACATCCACATGTTGATTCCTTATGCAAACTACTCGATGCAGTCAGTGGGGAAACGAATGGACCGGTTGCTATGCTTGCAAGGTAAAGATATATTAGATTAAATTGTGTATTATGGAAAATGAAATGCGCAGATCTGTATTAAAGTTGCAACGCAAAGGACTGCGCCAGTTGTTATACTTGGCAGATAAATCAGGTAAATATATATTATATAAAAACAGGGAATGATATGAATACATGTATTTATGTTAAATCTCAACACTAAGACATCTACGTACTTATTTGCTAATTTACAAAGGATAATTCAAGTATCAGCACAACCATAAAACCAAGTGATTTTATTACCTTGATCGGTTTATTGAACATGTTCCCACTGAAACAAACAGAACCTGTTTCATAGTTGAACATTCATCCACTTGAAAGACAAAAATTGTATGCTTGCAAGCCACTACGTTGTCATGATGTGTCGACTGATAGCTTGCTACCCTTTCTTCTAAAAAATCTGGGTATTCACCAGATTGAAAATAACTTTTTCTTTTCCATTGTCCAAACTCCACTCACTTTTTCTGGAGGCGAAGAATGCCCAGGTAATGGATTTCATTTCAAACAAGTATATAATTATAGATATTGCTAATCATAGACCATTCAAATCTGTGACTACTTCTACTACAGAAGGTGATGTTAAACGTAACTTTTTCAAAGTTAATTTTGCAAACAAGAGTTTGGATGCAATCAACTTTAGCAATATCTTGCATCAAAATATGTCCAGGCAAAGATACTCCTTACTTCAAAGACAAATCTACACCTGTCATTTCTATACTTACACCAAACGTATTGTATCCACGATTTGTAATTACAAAACGGTGCTTCAAATCTTGAACCTTGATGATCTCAAATGCAAACATCCTGATTGCTCGTGTTCGTCGTCCCCTTACAATTATAATCCCGCTTGGCGTGTTATCACTGGTTATCTTGCTATTGTTCGCAATGATGAACTTCGTGAATTATTAGCCGAAGCTCGAAATATCGCATACCCCAGCCGATGAACTGGAAAAGGAACACTTCAGACTATTGATGAACTTTGTACAGGACTATGCTAGAAAATGGTAGAAACGAGAACCAGTTGAGCCTGAAACACTGTCAGAATGAATCAAAACAATGTGATCATTCAAAAAAGAATTCACAGATTGAGAGGGTCTATAAGCACGAAGTCTCCTTCTATTTTCAATGTCTCTAAAGTAGTAACAGCTCTTAATATCCTACAGGATAATTATGCTGTTGTTCCAGCTGAGAAACCTTAACAATATTGTAATTATATGCAAAAATCATTACTTTGAATGCCTCATCAAAGAACGTGGAGTCAACAACACATATGGAAATCCTACGTACACTCAAATTACACTCAGAAAGGAGGAAATTTTAGAGAATCACAAATCTATCATTTTCTCCTTCGAACGAGAGGTATATCTAAATTACACAAGTGTCTTTATAAAGAACACAATATAGCTGGATCGTTGCGATGTTTCAAAAAATCTTTTTCCAAGATTCTTACAAGTCAAAGAAGGCCTTCAAAAATATCAGTGTATTCCACTAGTAGTGTCAATCAGATATGTTGTCTGAAAAATTCTAAAGATTTACTTGACTTCCTACGTTCTAATTCATTGAGATTCTGCAGCAATATAAAAACTAACGATTTCTCTACCCTCTACACTACTATTTCTCATTCTAAACTGAAGGAACGTCTGAAACTTCTCAATATCCAGTGTTTCTTTGATAAAATCGTACATTGTAAACGTAGATATCAATTTCTAGTTCTTGGTCAAAATAAACCCTACTTTGTCAGAACCATGCTGATTCTAATAATAAATAAACCGAAACGGACATAATTAAAATGCTGGACTTCTTGGTTGACAACCTATTTGTTGAATTTGGTGGGTTCAACAGACAGTCGGTGTTCTAATAGTGCACCTCTTCTAGCCGACTTGTGTTTGTATTCATGTAAAGCAGGATTTACACAAACCTTCTGATAAGATAAGAAGAAAAGACTTCTAGCCAAATCCTTTAATTTCACTTTCAGATATATTGAAGAAAAGACTTCTAGCCAAAGCCTTTAATTTCACTTTCAGATATATTGATGAATTTTCAATTCAAGTAACTTTGGTAGATCTGTGTCGAGGAATGTTATCCTTATTTGATCAGTTTCTCGATAACCACATATTATGGGTCAAGCATACATTTGTGTATTTGATTTTCATATTTATCCTGACTTTTTGTCAACCAGACAATATATCACTAAATCTTGACTCATGTCTGTTAAAATTTGCGCCAGTTTCTTATAAAGCTAGAATCAGGTGTGAAAATTATATTTTGCCCATATATTCATTCTTATGTGAGCATCGCAGCTTGCAAGCAATATATTATCTGACCTGAAACTGATTTACAATGTCATTTGATATTTATCTACTTACAAATGTACGTGTGTTCTGACCATGATCTAATTTGAATTAGAACAGTAATCGTTTCTATATTGTGTGCACCCCAATTTCTGCAACCTGGTATTTATCACAGTCGAATTAATGAAAACATATGTGTTAATGTTGATTATCAACTATGTAGGCTGTTCCATCGAAAAACTACGATGGGTTTCATAACTGTGTACAGTGTTTACCTACAAGAGTAGACGAAAATGAAAGGATAAAAGAACAGTGAGTTTTTATGAGAAGTAACGATTTACCATAGTTTAAAAAAACTGTTCACAGCATAACCATATTCAGTTTAGTTTGTTTTTTTTAGTAAAGGTGATGGTTTTTTTCAGTAAAGGTGATGGTTTCCGTGTGTGTGGAGCTCTGAGTGTGTGTCTGGGTGTTATTCGTGCCATAAAAGAACAGAAAATGTTCAACATACTACAGATTGCGATGGAAGTGAAAACAAACAGGAAAGATGTCTTTGAAACATTAGTGAGTCGCAATAGAAATATCTTTACGGTCTTCAAAACTTCTGTGTGAAAATTAAATATCAGTGGAAATGACAAATTTGCTGTAAAAATTATGTGGTTTTCCAACAAATAGATTAAAACTGCTGCGAAACGTCGTTTTTAAGTTTACAGTTAGTCAACATGAAGTGTATTCTCTGTTTACGACAAGCGAAAAAGTAACTGCATGTAAAAATAAAAACTAGCAGCTATCTCAACACTTACCCCAAAATGGAATAAACATATTTAGTATATATACTTTTCTTCGCGATAACATACTTTCCAATGGCGAAAATAGTTACACTATAAATGTACATAAATAAACAATTCTAACTGAAAAGCTTTTCGAGGTATACAAATAATCGATGTCAATTGACGATACAACTGAAAACACACATATCATTTTAAGAAATTCAGCAGCGCAAAAAACGTCATAACTCTGAACAGATATAAAGCTTAAATGCTGAAAAAGTACAAGAATTCATTGTTTCCTTCGCTGTATACTTCATTAATTGATATGATATATCATAACTAAAATGTTTTGGGATACTTTTCAGGATGAATATGAACTGTGTTACAATCTTGTTGGTCATTTCTTGGAGAACGAACATACATATGATATTATCGACTGAAACAAGGTTCAAGAACATAATTTGATTATAATGAGATTTTAGATATGTGTTTGGCATTGAGCAATGAAGTTATTCAGGAACGATTTGGATTGAAATCCTAGGTTTATGTGCCAAAAACTACTTCAGATGCCTAGTTTTTATTTGTATGTAAATAAGAAAATGTATTATTGTTATTGTAAGTATCTGTATTTCAAATTATATTATCGGTTTACTGATTTATTGATTGAATTATTGTTTAATGCCATCTCCTCAATTTTTCAGCCATTATCGTGGCAACCATTTCTATTGGAAAAAATACCTTGACCTCTGGCCAGTTGTCGTCATCGTTGTTACAGTTCAAATTTCCTATGTAACAACAAGACAGGTTTGAAGCAAACTAAGGAGGAATGTTTCTTAGATGGTATTCTACAAAGTTTATGTTTTGCGTTATGATCTGATATTCAGAATGGCTTTCAAAGCCGAATATCTTTTCTAACTGTTTAAAATTTGAAAAAAAATGCTCTTTTCAGAAACCATTAAACTGTAATGCTGCAGTTCTTATTCTTAAAAATTTTTTCTACCAATTGTGTTTTCATAACGATCGGAAATTCAATATGGCCACTACTGTTGGGAATATTAAACAAAACTAGAATTCTGGGGGTATATTCTGGGCCAGTTTATAACCAGGTGAGCGATACAGGTTCAAAGGTGCCTCTGACTTACAGAAATTTGAGAATGAAATGTACTTATGTAAAATGTGTTTTATTTGTATATATTATCTTCATATATAAGCTTGATACACCAGTGTTTCAGCTAAGCATGTTATTTCTCTCATTTTAACTCTGACATACCTTTCTGTACATGAAATTAAGATACAATAATCCAATGTTATTTAACATTTGCGGTATAAAATGTCCTCTTGTAAATTTAGGCAAGAATATGAAAAATACGAAAATAATTGTTGTTAGTATCATTGTATACATTTCTGTCTTCACGAATATGATCAGTTCATTTTTAAAGGGAATCCGATGTGAATAAATACTGACATATAGAAATAGTTGTTTTATTTCTCTATTTGAACAAGACAAGTGCAAAAAACCAGCAGTGGGATATATAATAACCCCTTGTATCAGGTGAAGTCTGTTGTATGAGCCTTATTACTGGTGTTGTGAGTTAGGTACACAAGGAATCCTTTTGCTGACGTCAAGAAAAACCGAAACGAAGGTCGTTCAACCATATATCTGCACAATGTAGTAATACAAAATTTTGCAGCAATCACCCGGGTTATATTTTCCTACACTGAAAGAAAAACTTTCATTATGTAAGATAAAATCTAAGAACAAAAGTCTCAAAGTTCAAGAGACAAATAAAAAAGAAAATAGAAACAAGGATACCGTAAACTGTCACAATAAATTGGGACTGATGTCAAATGGTTTGCTACAAATTGAATAAAACTATTTTCGTTCATATTTCCAAAACTCATTTCATCTTTATTTCGGTACTGCTACGTGTATATGTAAGAAAAAAAATTCTGGTGTATATTCATGTTTAGAGTGTTCTGCCATTTTCGCCAATATATATCCACACATCGGATTATGTGCCTTTCCTCTTCCCTTACACTTATACAACAATTTTCACTGCCGAGAAAAAAACATAATCAATGAAAAATAAAAGAAAACTGTAATAAAATATGATAAAAGCATTTAAAAATGTATATTCAACTTTGATGTTATTCGATCGGTGAACATTTTGCAGCAAAGACGATTTGTGATATGTCCCCTTTCCGGCCCGATAAAACACTCCAAACTGTAGGAGTTATAATATATAAATTTAAAACTATAAATAATTTATCTACATATGATATTTACAGATGTATAAGCATGTGTATTTTTTTCTCTTGAAAACGTTGAAATCGAAGTGTAATTACCTGATGAAACAATCCCTCCTTTTCAGTATAGAATATCAGATCACGATTTTTTAACAAAAAAATAAACATGTACCGTATTTAATATTTTGATTACATGGTCGTCAAATATGTTTTCAGTCATTTTGAAAATGGCTAAACTCCATAATCTAAGTGGAAGTCCAACTGAGAATCAGGCAGCTGTCGACTCATGCTCCAAAAAAAAAAAATTATAAAAACCTTATTTATTCTTATACTTAATTAATTTATTGGATTATATAACTACAAATTTCGGAAAACACTACACACTTTAAACACCAACATGTATTGGTCGTCAAACATGCGTAAACTGGGACCTGATTTACCTTTATGTGGGAAGATGACGAGCGTTATTAATGAAGCATGACATACTAAGGCGAAAATAGAACACCAATAAGTGATCACATTCAAAGCGCACACACACACACACACACACACACACACACACACACACACACACACACACAGAGAGGATTGGATTCTTGAGGGTTTAAACTTACACCTATATTGTGACTACCAGACTTACTTGGGGAGGAAAGCCGGGACAGCTATACAGCTGAGCGTTGAAACCCCCAACCTTGGGTAGGATACCTTAACACATGACGCGGGACAAACAAAACTCAGATCCATTACAGTAGTATTAGGCTAGGGGCCATGAGTGAGTGGTCTTAACCACTCGGTCACCCAGGCTGCTGACAACACTAGTATATAAATAAAAGATAAAAACGAAACAAAAGGAACTAAGATCGGACAACATGAACTCCAACACAGAAACTTACAGATCATTGTCATCTTTTATGATGGTTCATGTTATTCCATTTTTAATTGTTTTAAGTTGGTTTTGCATGTTGTTCTGTCTCCTTAACTACAGATTTTCGTCTAACATTTAGGTGGTTGTGTTTCAGTCTTTCACAGTTACGGTATTCAATTTTATTTATATTATAGTAAAGGTAAAGTATGCAGAGGTCAGCGTTTACCTTGATGTTATTGAGCTATAAAGAAAGACAAAAAGTTCAGCCTACTACGGATTGCGCTTGATACAAGAAACAAGCGACAAGACTTTTTCAAAATCTTTGTGAGTCGCCTTATTGTGTGTCGCAAACACCTCAGAAAGTAATATTTTTGAAATGTTTCTCGGAAATTGATATTAATATTGACTTGTATGTCATAAATCACTAGAATTTGCTTAGTCGTCACTGAAACACAAGTAAAATTGTGAATTTGTCACTATTCTAGAAAATGGTTTTGATAGAGCAATTCCTATGTGATATTCCGCAACGTTTTGTTCCAAAAGTGACTGGAAAAATTTAAAATTCTGCAATTTCGAACTAAGCAAATAAAAAAATAAAGTAAAGAATTTGCTTTTCCATGTTTTCAGAGGCTGTTGCGATCGACCACCAAGTTCAT
>JAOXYI010173215.1:0-11373 GCA_028566495.1 Lithophaga antillarum | reverse complement strand
ACAGAACCACGTGTTAATAGTAAATATTACCACGTGCGTTCTTACATGTGCTTCCGTTAACTTCAATAAATATATTTGTTGATATCATAATGTAATTATATGGATTTGATTTCTCACATCAAATGAATACTGATAAATAACGGTATAATCTACGTCTACAGGAGGTGAGTCTTGGTAATCAAAGGACTTTCATCACGTTTGCCAGTACATTTTTATAACCTCCCACCACAACAGTTATGAGATCGATCCTGTTTGCGGACAATCGATACATATCTTATGACGATATTTTGAAGAGGGCGATTGTAGATGTTGCCCGTAGCCCAATCTTTTCAGTTATCTGAGGAAATATGTTTAAAATCAAGTTTATTTTTTATTCATTATATACGAATACATGGAATTTACTTTCTGTAAGGCTAAAGTTCTGAATCCTATTGTATTTAGATTAGCAACGACTTTCAACGATTGAAACATTCGCTTGCAAAAAGTTCTTCCGAGCTAAATTCTGACTTCCGAATTAGTGTCCAGCTTTAATAGTTTTCGACAGCTGAGATTCTCCAGCAAACAGATGAAATGAGATTTAATTTCAGTCCCTTTTGGCTAGCTTTCCTACAACTTGTGACAGGGTATTACTGTAAAAGAGATTTTAAGACAAGAAGTGAGGTATGAAGATAATAGAAAGGAACACTATTATAAAAAGAAGAACGGCACCAAACACATTCAGATAAACTAAGCGAACGATGAACAGACAAAAATATCATGTTCAGTATTTGCAGTTTACTTTTAAATGAATTATTTCCTTTTCAGCGATAAAGTTACAAGGTTCAGCTGATATTGAAAGATATCTCATCAACAATGAAAACTCTGTTTTGGGATTATTCTGTCGGGATGGTAAGACAGAAACTTTAAAAATTCAAGTATTAAAAAATTCACACACGGTGAGATAGGCGTAAATTGCATAGGGGGTGAAAATAAGAGTCCGAACATGTTAAGATAACATTAAAACAAACACTGAATAAAGTATAAAAAAATCATTACACAGGAAGTCACCAAAAATTGCTCATTAATTACATGAATTTCTTCTTCATGTATGACATATGTCTGGAGAAAAACTGGGTATCATTTTAATCCGGATTCTAAAGCTGTCTATCTGTTTGACCCTGGAAAAAGTGTCCGAACAAACTTCCTAAAATGCGACAAAAGCTCTTGAAAGGCTAATGAGGGACTCTGTGATAAAATCATTAGTCCCTGAATTACTTGCAGCAGCACATATATAAAACTAAATTTAGCACATACGGACCTAAATTTGATTCAACAATTGAAACCGTAACTTCTAAATCCAATGTAGGTTTAGCTTAGATCAAATAGAAGTATAAGGTTTTGGAAAGCTATACGCTGTCTGAACGGGTTGAACACTTGGTGCTGATATAATGCTGCTAAAATATACCAGTGGGAGCCTGGGTCTTACAAGAATCAAGCCCATTGGCATGCCGGAAAGAAAAAGTGGATCCCGAGGAATTAACGGATCTGCAGAGATATCATTCCTGTTCCTCTTAGTATCAAGACCCTAGGTTGTCATTCATCTTTAGAGACTGCTTTCAACGTTGCAGGAGTGAAACGAGAAGTGGAAGTGGCAATGCGAATGATAGAACCAAGGGTTACCAACGGAATCATCGAATGAATTTTAAGAAACAGTAATGGTGAAAAAGGAAGTCTGTTCGAGTCTGCAAAATTTCAGACAAATGAAATAACAAGCGCACAATGTGACAACATTCAAAATAAAACTTGGCATAACTAATTCTTGAATTAACATTCTAAACTGTTTCCGAATGGTAAGTAGAAAAAAAGCATATCGTCTGTGATGCGGCCAAACATGGAATGGGTTCTTTTTATAGGGATTATGTAGGCATGCGCAGCGGATAGGACAATGTCCTTTTACTATAGTACATGGCTTATTTTTCTTAGTGTTTGATGAAGCAACTGGGAAGTAATCAGAATTTATAATGATTATCTACTTACAGTTGTAGAATGTTGATATTTGTTATACCGTCATAAAATTGTCTCTAAATAAATCTATCACAATTTAGTATGAACAATACTGCTTTTCATTGCCGGTCAACAGTCTCTGAACTGTTAACTGTGGGGGCGGAGTAATGATTTTATTGGTTTAGCATGCCATATGATCATTTCTCATAGATGAAGTTATAACAAAACAGTTATAGGCTGGATTTTCGAGTAACGATTATTTTGTTGATCCTCAGACCAATCTATTGTTCACAGCCTTCGCTTCGGGCAACAGATTAGTCTTCGGTTTCAACAAATTAGCCGTTGCTCCCAAATCTAGTCAATAACTGTATCCTGTTGTCCATGCTCAGAAGACGATAATTTTGTATGATGTTCTACAAATATCTGAAGGTAAAACATTAACGCTAAAGTAAATCCTAAACGAAAATAAAAATTAAAACAGATATTTTAGATTCCGGAAACAAAAAAAAGTGGATGTCGAAATCAGTGCAAGCGGTTATAATCATCATCTTTTCACATTAACGGAATCGGTGATCAGTTTATTTCATCAGGCTAATTTTACAGTTGCTCCAGATCGGAAGAATTTACAATTTTTCTTATGTCAACCTACAACAATTGAATATATTACGTACTGGATGGTATTATCTAATTTTATACTTGCTGATGAACTGAAATTTGGTAAGTCGTTTTTATGAATTTGAAAACGGAAGCTGCAAACGTAGAGGTCAAGCGAACAAACATTATTTCACACGAACTAATCGAATGAAATACTTAAATGACTTACATATTATGTAACGTTTTTCTACTGGCGATGACAATAAGCACTAACTACGTGTTTGGCATAAAACCAGGAATTTAGATAAAGTTCAGGGTGTCTTGATGTGTTACAGTAGATTCCCTACTAAATTGTATGCGATTCACGTTTTACTTGCTTTGTTCTCAATGACGTCTCGATCTTCTGGTGTTAAATTTTGTTTATCCTCTTGGTAGTCTTGTACATTTACCGCATGGCATATCTTAAAAGAGAAGAATGTAAGGAAATGCGTGATTTGATATTCATTTTAACGAAAATCGTATAATTGTAGGCTGTAGGTTTTGCCAAAACGCAAAGGAAGAAATGATAACTTTGGGTCGAGGTATTCAGATTGATTCCATGGATGTTGTTCTTGTCGATGTGCAGGATCCGTCATTACCATCTAATCTTCATGTGCAATGGACACCTTATGTCAGGTAGGTTCTTCACGAAGGATAATGTTTGGATGAATTCTGTCAGAACTGATTTCGACGGCACCATCGACACGAAATAACCCTTCCAGGAATAAAGTTTCATCAACATTTTCCTGAACTTAACTTTCATGTTAAAATTTAATACTTTTGCCGATATATTTGCAATTCATAAGGTTTAGTATTTTTTTTTTTATAAATGATATCCTTCCGTTTTATACTTAATAAACAATCAACGATACCCGAACTAATTTTTTGCACAATACCCGCATTTCAACAAATTATGTCTAGTCAGTTGTGCTCGAAGTCAAATATTTGGAAAGCCACGGAAAACTCAGTATTCAAGTTTTAAATGTTGAAGAGCAGACAAAACCAAAATGTCCACAAAAAGTACAACCAAAACCGTCTAAGGATACCTTTGCATAAGGGAGGTAAATCTTAGTTTCACATCATTTCTAAATTTCTAACAACTGTAAAGTTTTATAAACATATATAATTTCATGTCAGCACCAAGTACTGACTACTGGGTTGGTGATACCCTCGGGGACTAATAGTTCACCAGCAATAGTATTAACCAAATAGTAGTAATAAACAATCAACGATACTCAAATTACTTCTCTGCACAATATGCGTATTTCACCTTATTATGTCTCGTAAGTTGTGCTCGTGGTCAAATATTTGGAAAGCCTAAGAAAACCAAATGTTGAAGAGCAGACAAAACCAAAATATCAAAACAAAGTACCACAAAACCGTCTAATAACGTATCTAACTTTGAAGAGACGATGTATTGACCGTTTTGTGGTTTTCTGTGAATAAAGTACAAACTCAGTTTCTCAAAGATGGCCGTCTGATTTACATTTTATCTCAGATTATACAAGTTTTAATTTTTTATTTTAACATGTTTTCTTTAATGCATTAACAGTCAAAAAATATATTCTTCTACGAACAGCAAATTAATAGTTTGTACGCGCTTCCCAAAATTGTAAGTGTACAAAATATACAATCATAAAAAGACTTACTTTATACAGTCCAATTTCAGTTGCTTTACTCTGAAGATGAATGGTACAGATATTTTATCCAAACAAAATATTCAGTTAATGAAAATAATGGTTTTAGTAAATAATACATCTAGTTCTGTAATAAACTACATATGATATTGCAATTTGACAGCAAATTAGAAAGTTTTACTTTTAAAATACATGTATATGGTTCACTGTGAAAGCTTGACCAGATTATCTCTGTTCTACAATCTCTATAATCTTATTTTCGTTAAGATTCAAAGGCCACGGTATATCAGCAGCATGGATTGACTATACAGAAGAAGAATATAACTTCAAACATTTTATAAAATTTCTACACAATGTGACTAAGATTTCCGGGTATGTAATTTTGACAGTTCGGACAGCTACTGCATACACAATAAACTATAAAAATATGTAACTATTCCACAGCTTCTAATCTCAATCGTACGTCGGTTTGTTTCGAAAAAGAAGATCGTCGTAAGAATGTTAAGTTCTGAGTCGTAAGAAATAATTCTACAGTTCGGAAAATGAATTCCTTCTTTCAATTACTTTGTTCTCCAAATATAGCTTATTATTTTTCAAATCATAAAATGTAGTTTAATCAAGCTTAAACCTGCCTATAATGCTATTTAGGCTTTATGGTTCAACGGTTTTTATTTTTTCTGTATTGGACTTTTTTCTTTGTCGAAATAGCATTTCGTTGTGTTCCGAATGACAAAATATTCATTCTGTCATTTTAGAATTATTTTTGATAGATAGTTTTGCTATGCCAGTAACAGTTCAAGCGGGAGGTTCTGTACTAATCTATATAATATGATACAGTTAGCTTTCCAGTAATTTTTATATCGACATTACAACAGGTCAACGTAATATATCGAAATTTCAACATAACATCAAGGAAAGATTCGACATACGGAAATTTTTACATAGATTCTCGATTTTTTTAAATTGTATCTCGACATTTCGACATAGCATTGGTGTTTTATAGAAAGTTAAGAGGCAGAGCTAGGAATAAGGATTAGGGGTAGGTTTGACCTTAGCCCTGACTTATAACTCTTATTGCAATCATCACCCTAACTTCGAACTCTTGTTCTATACATCTTATCTTGATATTTATCATATCTCAAAACCTTTATCAGTTTGACAACTGTGAATTATTTTGTTGCAATTTTGAGATGTTATACCGAATCTCGAGACACTATGTCGAATATCAAGATACCATGCCAAATTTACGTAATGTAAAATCGAAATTTAGGACAGACATGATATGTCGAAAGTTCAAGTCATGCTGTTAACTTTAAATTTTAAGATTTCAAGATGCTACTTCGATGTTTCGACATTTTTTCCTACGAACTCTTACTTGCTTCCCTTGATTTAAAATTTGATTGATATTTTTGGCCGGGTTGCATGTGGTGCAGATGATGAAATGGCGGGTTGGGAAAACAGAGTACCGATTTTGCGTATTAACTCCTTCTACAGTTATTAACCCTGATCTTTGAGACTTTTCAGAACGTTTACAGACATAATGAAGATGTGCATAAAGTATTATGGAGGCGTTTGAAGATTTTTTTCCGGATTTTTGATATTGTTAAATTTTCACCAATATTGTCTGTAGAATTTTGTGTAATCAACTCCTGCTATAGTTTTTTAGCCAGGGCTCTTAAGCTTTAATTTGCAGAACATTTATACACATAATGAAGATATTATGGAAGCGTTTGAAGAATTTTTTCCGGATTTTATCACTTTGTGAAACTTGGTAATTTTCACCGACATTGTCGGTAGAGGGTACCAATGTTATAATCAACTCCTCCGACAGTTTTTAAGCTAGATCTTTGACTAATTTCAGAACGTTTATAGACGTAATGAAGATGTGCATGAAACATTGTGGCGGTGTTTAAAGATTTTTTCCGGAATTTTTTGTCAAACTTAAGACATTTTTCACCAACATTGTCTGTAGATGGTACTTATTTTGTGTAATCAGCTCCTCCTACAGTTTTTAACTCAGATCTTGAAACTTTGCAGAATCTTTACAGATGTATTCAAGATTTGCATGCAATATTATGGAGGCATTTAAAGAATTTCTTCCCAGATTTGTTTATGAATCACATCATGCAGCCCGGCCGATTGAGTCTTTGACCAATTCTTTCTTTATATTTACAAATGACATTCGCATATCAATGTGTTCGTTTACAATAAATGCACTCTTCTTTTTAGACGTATCCTGCCGTCCGCCTTCAACCGTCCCAAACGACTCCATAAAACCCAGAACTTGCTTGTACAACTGAGAATATCAGATTATTATTAAATATCAAAATATACATCATATTATTAATTTGCATTATGTTAAATCAGTTAGATTTCCGCATTCACATCTGTATGAAATAACGACAGATTAAATGCTAAATTAGAAGCCTTAGGGAGATACTTATGATAAAAAAGGTGGAAAATTCTAAGAAATCAATAAATGATAAAAATATGAAATGTTTGACCATAGAATCAATGGACTGCTATGTTAATCGTAATGTACTGAACAAATGAGGAAACGCACCACTTCTTTGATGTAACAAAAATCAAATATTAACTCTCGAAACTTAAATTTTGCCCAGGGTGTTAAAACAGAGCCTTTAAAACAGATTATTCACTCCATACTTTTGATGTTATTCAGTTTAGACTTGAGATGTGCCGCAATTTCTGAGTCGGAAAACAAAATTCTTGAACGACAGAAGTCATTTTGCTTAAGCAGGGACAAAATTTTAGCCTTCTGCTTCCAATGTGACTAGAGTAACGTCAACGTTCATTCCACTGATAACGTTGTTTTCAGTTTTTGGGTTAAAAATATCGTTTTTGACGAGTTTAAAGTCGGTAGTTGGAAAATTCTGAAATTTGCGGAAAGAGTTTCTGGTTATCGGAGCCTCAACTCCTGAAAAAATTGGAGCCATTCCATCTTTTTGAAAACGTAGTGAATCATTTGAAGCTTAGTGTTGATTGGTGGTGTTTTTCTTTTGGTGTTTAGTATATATGCAACATAAAACTCTTGACCCGTACTTGGAATCAAACCCAAAGATAAAGAAATCGATACTTTATTCCACATCTACAAATGATAAGCAACCATCTAAACTAAAACAGAAACGAAAAAGTGTGACTAGTTCACGTCACAACCAAATTTTTACATTTTGATCGTGTTAATTTGGCCCCCCAAATGGGCCCGTATCCTCAAGTTCAAATCCAATACCTTATTGTACACCTGCAAACTATACACTAGACATCATTAAAGTTTTCTGGATGGCTCCGAAAAGTTACAGAGTGAATGGAAAATGCTGACAATATGTGTTTCTATGTAACATCTTTATTTGTAGAAATAATGTTTGAGAATAACATCGAGGCATTGCAAATAATGATAAGCCTGGCTTATAAAGACATCACAAGACTTAAAACAGGACACAAGGAAACCATACAAAAATTTAAACAGGACAACACGGAAAACCACGAAATATTTTAAACAAGATAAAACGGAAAACCACAAAAACGACAGTTAACAAGAGTTTTATAGGAAATTAAATTTTTTCTGCTCTGCATGTAATGCCCGACATGACGCCTAAAATGTGTAAGCAATTCATCACCAGCATTCTCGTTTCCCACAGTCTGTTAATGATAGCTTAGAAACCCACTTCCGTTTAGGTTTAATACCACCAATAGATTAATAGTAACTCTGAGTAATGGGAATAATCACTAAATCTGTTCAAATAGAATGAGAATGATACTGAATCCATAGGACCAGACAAGACCATCACCAACAAAGGATTAAATACAAATACAAATGTGTAAGCAAAACACAGATACAATAATGAAAATTAAAGCTAGGACAATACGAATTCCCATAAAAACCGGGAATTACATCAGGTGCTCTGGAAGGGCAAGCATGTCCTTCTCCACATGTGGCACCCGTAGTATTTCCCAGTGTACAAAAGCCAGCAATAAACAGTAAATCATGTAAGGAGAATGGGTAATGACTACGATACTAGGAACATGTCTGTAATCATCAGTGATACGGACACTCCATACTACTGGTCAACCAACTCGTGATGGGGATCATAAAATTTCCACAGTAATGACATTAATTTAGACTTGACGTAGCCTTGAATAAGAAGCTTTAGTGACAATAATAACCCTCTTTCTGAAAAGTCACCATAGTGGACACTAGCCCTACAGTAGTGGATCAACTGTGAAATCTATTGGTAGGTATTAATCTAAGGAAGACGTAGACATAGATGTGTCTGTTGTGACCTTACTTTCAAGCTCATTTGGATAGATAAGATGTAAGTAGTCGCAAAAACGACAGTTGTTTAATGATAAAGCATCATCTATATAACGGAAGCTCAAATTAAAGGATTGGGCTAACTTTTTCTCTTTCTTCTGTAATATTCCTGAATAAAGCCTGCCTCATATGATTATGAGAACAGATCGGCGAGGATTGGTGCACAGTTAGTGCCCATTGGAATGCCGACTGTCTGCTGAAAACACGTCCATCAAATTCAACAAAGATGGTGTCTATCAAAAAGTCCAGCATCCAAACATCCACCTCGGATTTATTTATTTTTTTTTTGTAAGATTCAGTGATAAAGTAAGCTTTTTCCCTATCTAAAACCAGAAATCTGTATCTCCTTTTACCATCTTTTTTTAAAGAAACACTGTTGAATTAAAAATTTTTAGGCGAGTTTTTAGTTTAACATGAGAAATTGTGGTGTACAGGGTAGAGAAGTCAAAAATTTTAATACTGTTGCAGAGTGAAAGGGATTTCATACATTCCAATATTTTTGTTGAATTTTTAAGGAACCATATAGCATTCACTCCACTTCTCGAGTAAGCTTTGTCACAGTACCACTGGATGCCGTCTTTAAATGTTGTTACAATCAAAGTTAAAACTTTGGAAGGAGACTTTGTAGAACATGAGAAAGAAAAAAAAGAAAAAATATACAATCTTATTATTTTTTTAGAGTTACATATGGTGTGTTCCATTTTCTTGGAATTTGTATAGTAATTAGGTTTGACAAATGTTTGCTTTGCTGCCTTAAGGCCAATTTACAGGATTGGTTATTTCATAGCTGACATTACATGGCTTACAAAACATCTCGTGTAAATAGAGAAATCATAAGCCAGGTATGAAGTCAGATGGAATACTAGTAGAACATGTTCTATTCACTCTGTCAAGACAGACGGAAATAAAGAAATTAACTACTACATGCGTGTAATGAAAGACCGTGTGAACACACCCTAAGAAGTCAGCTATGTAGAGGAAGATCGTGTAAATAGGCCTTTACGATGGAGACATAAATAAAAACTTTCAACACACAATGTCTTCTTTGATATACATTTTTCACTTTTCAGTATTATAAGTTATCTCTGGATTCGCTTTTCGAACGCATTGCTCAGTATACTCTAACTCTTTAACTGCCTCGGAAAAAAATAAGTATTTCGATAATGACATTAACGTCCATGTATGAAATCATACACATTTGTACCATTAACCAACAGAACATCGATGATTTTTTTTTTAATTGAAGCAGGTGTTAAGCAAATGTTACTGGTTCCAGTAAAATACGAGTGACTTTCTTCTTGAAATTAACGGCATTATGTTGATAAAACTATTATTTTGGAAAAAGATAAAACCGATTAATCGTACGGAACATACAGGTACATAATATTCGTTGACATATGCTACCGTTTGCCGAATATTCCTGTTGATGACTTTTAGCAGGAGCATAGGACTTGAACAAAAAGGTTATTTTCTGGAACTGTTTTCACTGGCCCTTATAATCTTGGATATTTGATATTTCTAGGAGGGAGGTATAGGACACAAGCACTTTCGAAGGCATGAAATGATCATTAAGATGTTTTGGAAAGTGTTTTATTGTCTGAAAGTGGTTCGTGAAAGATTCGAAAATTACTTGCATTTATTGCTATAGGATTTGATCAGTGAACTCGGTCAGATACACCATATGCTTGCTCACAGAAAATGACCTTGAGACTGTACGCATTCTAAATCTGCCCTATTGGAAAAAGGCAGAAGAAAGTACATCAACTACGACCCCAACCGAACATATACTGAGAACGAGCAAGTACATGTATGTGTTAAGATAATGTCCCGTAAATTGGATTTTAGAACGGAGAATCAGGTCGGTATTCCTTAGAAGATTGGTCCTGATTTATCGGATTGAAATTCGAATGCAAAAAATGCAGTTTTATTTTTAAATGTTTGAGATTATTATTCTAATGCTATTGGTCGATTAACGAGGCACGCCAGACATATCCTTACCCAGATTTAGAGCGGTGTATTGAAAACATTTTCTTACGCTTCGCGGAAAATTTTATTCCACTACGCACCTCGAAAGTTTAATCATAATGATAAGTTATCGGCAATTTTTTGTCCGAGTGAGAATATAAAATGTCAATACGTTCAATTAGAATTCCTTCAGTGCTCCAGAGGTAGCTGTAAATGTCAGTCTGATTAATGCAGCATTGTCAAGTGTAACCTAATTATTTACCTTAGATTACACTGTGGTATGGGATAAAATTAAATATTGGTCTAATTGGTATAAGATGAAAAACTGAACTACATCTGGCCATAAAGACTTCATGAAATGGCTACATATCACTTGTTAGCAAAACAACAGTAGGTATCAAACTTAAAATGATAAAAAGCACAATCCCAATGGTTCAAGACAAATAAAAACGAAATCATAGTAACAGACGCTCGTACAACACTAATTCTAATAAAAAACCAGGAATGAGACTAGGTGTCCCAGAAAGGTAAGCATCTCCTGTTAGCTTTTCAACATTTGTTTTATTTGGATTTCAAACTTCCGGCTGCATTCGAGCAAATACCCAGCAGGCACAGGACGTCGTTGTGAAGTCAGTTTTTGATTGAAATGTGGTCGCGAAGTCAGGCAACCTGATTACAACGTCAAAATAACGTCGATTCCCTGACGTTGAACAGTTGTTACCTTTTTACGTCGATTTGGTGTTAAAAAACTGACATCTATGTGACGTAGTATGTTGACGTTGAACTGACGTTGGAAATAAGTCGATATTGGAAATTGAATCGACG
>JAOXYI010173104.1:0-11374 GCA_028566495.1 Lithophaga antillarum | reverse complement strand
TGTAAAGATACTACTTCTGCTAAAATATCTAATTTGTCGAAGCATGCGCTCGATATTTCTGAATCGAAAAACCAACTGAAAATTGTGTCTTTTCATAAAATTTCTTTAAAAACTGATAATAAACGATACTTTGTGACGTCATAATGGCATGCATTTGACGTCATTACTAGAAGAACTATAAGATAAACTCTTGTTATCGTTTGACCTCTGATATAGTCTTATAGTACAGTCTAAAAACAAGATTTCATTTTTTGTTAAAAAGGGGGCCAAATAAGGGCCTTGTCGAACCTACTCCTTTGCCTGTATAGATAACTAGTCGTTGTAAAATCGAAACTGACATTTGACATGAAAACGTACCTCATGCAACAAAATTTGCCAGTTACTTGCTGAAGGTCAAGTGGTTCTTTCCGGGAACTTCAGCTTTCTTCTTGGCTAAGTCGATACAACCAAACAAGAACGATAAAATAAGAGTAACACTAAAATCTTAAAACGACAGGGAAATACGATCTCCCATAAAAACAGAGAGTGAAATCACGTTCTCCGGAAGAGTAGGTTTAGATAACCACGATGTAGTGATAAAAACGTTCTTAAGCCGTAATGAAACTAGCAACCATGATTCTGAGTCCCAAAATAGATACTGTTTTAATTAATTATATTAACAATAAGATTAATCTATAAACGTTCCTTTTGTGTTTCGCCTGTGAAAGTAATACTATAACAATTATTAGCAAAATATTAATATTCTGATACAAGTCTATATTATATTCTACTGATGACACTTGACACCTAGTTTCATGAACCTGCTATTCTATATTAGAAAACAGGGCGGTATGTGTGAATATAACACAGTGGAGATTCAGTAGCAAATTAATTCAACATGTCCTAATTAAGCAAAATGTGATGTCCATAAAGCAGAACAAGAGTTTTTGTTGCGAAATTTTCCTTGAATTCGTTTGCAGAAAGTATGATATTGCAACTGTTTACAATGTACCATACGAACATTTTGTTTCTTTATGAAACGGGGACCTCGTTGGCCAGGTCGTATTGGTAGTTGCTCACACCTGCCAGTACAGATTACCTGTTCGGTAACAGCTTGCGTCTCACTTTATGCGATTGCAAACTTTCGCTCTACTCGTATGTTATGTAATCAGGTTAATCCGTCGGAAGTTTGTCCGTGTACACCAGTTTTCTCCTTGAATAAAGTTTTTCGCCACGATATGGTTGAAAATTACTAAAAGTGGTGTAAAGCTCCATTCCGTTAATCAGTAAGACCAATTTATCTATAAAAGACATAATTTATCCCATGTTGATAATAATCTTATAAGAATATTTTGGGTTTAGTGCCACTTAATTATTTCATCTAATGATCTATTTCTCTTCCAGAAACGCGACAAACAATGGCCTTTATGGTTACCAAGGAAACAGTATGGAATTGGATATGCATCATTTATAGGGAGAAGCAAGACAGTATTTGGGAAAATGTTCAACTGGATGGGAGGTATGTATGCTCCAATAACGGTAGATGTATCATGTAGCACAAACATAGCTGTCCTGGGAAGCACTCTGGTTATTTCCTTGTATGGATGTTCTTTGGCCCTAAAATAATGTTCTGATTTCTATATATTTGTTTGTACATTTTTCTGTTATTGCCGCTGCTTATGATTTTTTATGGAAAAAAGGGATGTGTACGTGTGTGCTCCACTTCTATTCTTCCACATTGTCTAATAGTCTACTTCATAAATTATTTTCATTTAAAGTTCTATTCTCTGTTTTCTCCTATATATAATTGATTTGTATCTTTTTTTCAAACATCTAGATAATTGCATGTCTTTGTCTGATAACAGGCTTGTCTACATAGAAAACACGTTTTATTATGTCAGTGGACATAAATATTCGTTACTTCTATATTTTGGCTCTGAGCGTTTCTGATGAAGGTTAATCAAGAAAAGCGCTTCGAGCGCAGCAAATTCGGTATGTTTGACTTTGATTTCATATAAAATCATTTTCCCCCAAAATTCTCTCTAGATTGATCCGGTCAAATCATATTAACAGTGAGGTACTCCCTGCAATTTCCTAACTATGCCATTTCCAAATTACCGTCTAATGACTGCAGGACAGAACCTCACTTATCCGAATTTTAATGTTTACAATAATCACGAACAACAAGTCTCAGACCATGCAACTGATGTAAAAACCTTCAAAAATGCAAAGACATAACATTACGATACCCTTGAAAATCGGGAATGACACCGACGATCGTGAAGTGATCTGTAATCATTTCGTACAATGCGGCTTTATGTAATAGGAAAGATATAAACACCAAACAGTTATAGCAAGCGAATGTATTCTATCCCGATTACAGGCTACTTAAAACGTCACTAAAATTACATATCTATGCTTGAAACACACCAATATCTCAGAAAAGACTACTTGTCCAATCCAGCTGTTATAGAACTCATATCTAATTACCTGCCAACATTTTATTACCTCTAGTATACATGTACGACATGATAAAAGTACAATACAACAGCAAAATAAGCCAACAGAAACAATGACTGAACAATATGAACTCCAACACAAAACAGGGAGTGAAATCAAGTGCATCGGTAGGTTAAGCACCTTCTGCTTTGCGTACGGCACTCCCCGTTGTTGCGTCCAAATTCTCAAAGCCATTTTGTAAAAGTAAACTTTTCGGGAAGAGAGACAATACTGATATATAACACTGAAAGAATGTCTGCCTGTAGAGAAATGCAGGTTCGGTAGTGATCCCCAATCGTGATAGGGACCATAGTTTTCGAATTGGTTATTCCACTTAAAAACTGTACTTTAATGAATAAGATTTAAATTATTTTTCATATCAGTACTGTAATCTAACCAGCATGGTTGTGTGTTCTAGGTGATGTGTATGTACCTGCTCTATGGCAACATTCACCACTGTATTCCGGTAAGAGATATCCAGTAGTGATATTCTCTCATGGTATCGGTGGAAACAGGACCTGTAATACAACTGTATGTTGTGAACTAGCTTCACAGGGTTACATCGTAGCAGCGGTTGAACACAGGTATGTTTCTTAGATTTTAAGTAATTCCTTTACAGATCTGAACTTCGAACTCCTGCTGATGGAACAGTATCATTTTCTAAAAAAAAAGAATAACAGATGTCTCTAAATTTAACACTAAGCAGTGAATCCCACTAGTAATGGTTATAAGAACTCAAACCGACAGTTTTTCAAAGATGGTTTGGTTATTTCAAAGAAGAAGAACAAAAAATTTTGTATTTATACGAAACAAATAGAATTGGCAGACTGCCAAAATTCATAAATCATACATCCAAAGGACCGGACAACATTACCAGCAAAGGATCAAACATCAACTCAAAAGTGAAAGCACACTAAAGCTAGGACCATACGAACTCCTATAACAACTAACAAAAGCAAAGGATAGAAAGACTTTTGTTTCAAAGTCTGTAGTCTAGATAGATATCATTTTCAAAGACTGAGCTATCTTTACAGAACTAAAATAATTTTTTCAATATGTTTCGTCTTTGTGCTTGCTATTATATTCACTTCAAATTGGTAGAATTTTATGCATAGGTTACAATTACTTTTTTTTCTTTACCAACAGAGACGGGTCTGCCTCCATGACTTTTCAACTCAAAGAAAATATTAAAAGAACTGTGAATGTATTACAAGGCGACAGTAATAATACACCTCATCGGTCACACAGTTACACAGAAGAATGGATCCCATTCGATCGATCTCCTCCTCGATGGGATGATTATGAAAGCAGAAATAAGCAAGTTAGTATACATATATAAGTGGAAGAAACGCACGACTGTCTTTGATGAACAAATTGAAAAAAATTAAACTGCTAAATGCTATTGTTTCTTTTAGACTCTCAGCTGTTGTCTCCACATTGTTGTTCAAAATATTTTTAATTTTTTATATGTTCATGATATCCACGTTTTGAGAATTCTCTCTAGCTTCATCGGTAACATGCTCTGAACAGTGTCATATCCTTTGTTAATGTGACACATTTCCTGTCATACACATTTCTGTTTTTTTTTTTTACAATCCTCTTACCTTAGTTCTCGAATTATTATTCCTATATGCTATTCATCCAGAAATTCATTTGATAGTAATGTTATTCTGTTTTCTACATCGCTTTAAACCCAGTTATTAAGATTTTTATGATTTTTATATAATGAAGACCTTTCAACTATTTATATACAGAAAATGCACTTACTGGGTATCCTGGCTTGATAATATAATTTCGAGTGTAAGATGCTTTCTTAAAAACTACGTGTCCAACATGATTAACCCAGAAAACGTAACGAAAAAAATGCATATTAATAGTCTTTCACCGAAACAAGGGGAACAATTCCTACAAAATAAGACTAGAAAGACGGCTAATTAATCTACGTTAACACCTTGTATACCTCCAGTAGAAATCCTCCGTTTTGCTTAAACATTTATACAGTAAATATACAGTTGTTTTTCAGTTTTCAATTTTTATGAATTAAAGAATCGATACTTGTATTCAAGAAATTAGGCAGCATTTAACTGAAGAAACAGTGTCAAAACATTCCTAATTATGGGTATTTTCATACTTACAGGTGCATCAACGGGCAGAGGAATGCATTCTAGCACTCGATGTGTTAACAGATCTGGATAAAGGTGTAACAATACTCAATCAACTAGGAGGAAATTATAACCTTAAACTTTTTAAGGTAAGTAAGTGTAATACGGAGGCTTATATATTGTGAAAAGAATTCTAAATTATAATGGTAAATTACAGTGTCCGAAATTAAGGTCAGTCCCGATGCCCGAGGCCTCCAGCTTTCCTTAAGGCCCTCTCAAATTTGTAGAAAAAAATAATATAATAGGTCCATATTTAAATGAAGTTGCCCTGCTGGTCTTCAGGATTTCCTCGGTAATTGGGTAGATATCCTTTTCTTAAAAACTGAAAGGGCTATTTTAGTCTTCCAGTCACAACCGCGTTTTAAATAAATTTTGGAAATGATTTCCCAGTTGTTGACGTTCTAGTTTGTACGACTAGTAAAATAAAAGGCTAGTATGATTGGCATGATATTATATCTTTTGTAGGATTTATTAGATCTGTCTCAGGTGTCCATTGTTGGACATTCCTTTGGAGGTTCTTCTACTGTCTGTACCCTATCAAAGGATAAACGATTTAGGTAAGTAAATACGTATTATGGTTTGAATGTCATAACTTATCAAACCAATTCAACACAGAAACATTTTATCTGAAAACGTATTTCATATCAAAGTAGGGAAATTGCAACAATTACTTTATCTCAAGCAAAGTCATGATTTCAGCTTGAAATTCAGAACAAGCAAAACATTAGATTTTCAATAGTATATAACAATCTGTATTATCAGGTCTAAGTAAAAAGATATGTTTGCCCTTCTCGCGGTAAATTTTCTAACTTCTATATATATAATGCTTTTAAGATTTCTAAAGTTGATCCGAAATCAAATGTCTTATCTTATCCTTAAACGTTTATGATAATATTCTGTTTTTTTTCAGGGTTGGAGTGATGTTAGATGGATGGATGCATCCACTTGATGAAGAAGTCTACCAAAACATAACCCAACCATTATTGATGATCAATATGGAAACATTTCAGTGGCAAGAAAATGTTGACCAAATGCAACGTCTTCAACAAGACCCAGCTGTGCAAAGGCCAATGATAACTATAAGGTAAGATAAGGGAAATAATATTTGGATTCTGTGTAAATTGTTACACCTCGTACCGTAGGAGTCCACTGGTTCATTTTCTCCGACATAATAAGGGAAAATTCTGAAAGTCAGAAGATCCTAAAAAATCGCTATTCAATGTAACAACACTATTGTCACCCTCGAAAATCCCTAATATGACTTAAGACAGGGATATTTCATTCACAGTAGTATTGTAACCTTGCACATGCCTAATTCCACTAAAGACACGAAGATAATCATGTTTTCACCTGCAATAACCAAAGCTGCAATTCTCATTAAAAAATATTTGTTCTGTAAAGCAAAACAATGATTGCCATCTTTGGAGCATGATTTTATAACTTTCAGCTGTTTCTCTAAAGAAAACAACCCAATGCAGATTGACCAAGAAGGCCAAAATCTTACACACAAAAAAAAGAATATTGCTCAGGGAAAGATTGCTGTTTTACTAAGACTTTACTCGGTGTAGAAAGTTATTCAAGTTAATCTTGGTGATAATTTTCAGTAGTGGAGCTGTAGGGAATCGCAACTAATTGTTATTTTTTCTGTCGCAAAGTTGAAATTTACACATAGTATGAAGAAAATCAGACTCAGACTGACAACTATAGGTATAACAAGTTTGTTATTTGCATACTGAACAAAACAATTAAAACGGTTGGACAAAAAAGTTTCCAAATAAAAAAGATGCAGAAATTGATTGGAAAGGAACAAAAAGAGTAATGACAAAACTTCATTTAGGAAAAACGATAAAAAAAAAAGGTTGAAATTTATTGAGACAAACCAAGACAGAAATCGGAAATAATATATGCAAGCTAAAAGTGAAAAGCTCTACTTTTAATACCACAAAAACGGAGAGAATGCTTATTTGAATATCAAATTAATCAATAAACTAATGGAAGAATACTTAAAAAAAACAAAGATAAAAGAATTTTGTTTACAGGAACAGTGAAAAAATAAAACAAAAAAAATTTAATGGTAAAATGATGCAAATAGAATACAGAGCATCTTCCCAAGTCAAGGGTTTCTGAGTCCACTTGTTCTTCACAAACGTTTGTGGGGAGCGAAAGTGGACTCAGGAACCCTTAACTTGGGAAGATGACTAAAGAGAAGAGAGAATATATTTACTAAAAGAGTTTACAAAACAACAGAATAAAATATTGAAAACTATGAATACGTAAAATATACAAAAAAATGAATAGATTAAGTTACTTTTCTAAATACATTTCCTTTATGTTTTGTTATTACAGAGGAACTTGTCACCAAAGTGTCACAGATTTTCAATTTTTAGTGAAAAAGCCAATTGGTAAATTTATGGATGTTCGGCATACACTTTCTCCAAAAATAGCAATTGATATCGCAAACAAAGCAACGCTTGGATTTCTTCGAAAACAATTAGGTAAGACTGCATTACTTATTTTAACTGAAACATAAATGCAAACCTAATTCCACTGAATGTATTTTTATACTTGTCTTTGACGAACATCTACTAACCTCGAACATACTGTAAAATTCATTCTGAACTCTTAAATTGTTCTGTGTAGATATTTTTATAAATCTGCGTATGATAAAGTTCAATTATTTTTCTAACATATATCTGAAGGAACTTTCTTCTGTACGATAGATAAATCCAATATAGTAATTCACAAAAAGAAATAATATTGGTAGGATGTTTGCAGAAATCGCCAATCGTGACATAAAGCCAATGCCAAGACGCCGTAACACATTTAAAAAAAAAGAAAAACAAAACTCAAAGCGATATCACGGACAAATTTCGGGTGTAATTTAAAGTGCTGCTAAAGGATAGCATATCCTGCCCAACTAATGACCTTAATCATTATGTTCTGTGACAAACCCGGTGCACACGTGTTACACAAACTGGGTTTAAATAATGTTAATATTACATACTTTTTACTTTCAGGACATGCTGGAAAGGACACTTTTGATGATATCATTTCCGGTGCAAACGAATATACTGTCTCAGGACCTATAATAGCCAGAGAAAGACCAGTGTAACCTTAAGTGCCATGAGTAACTAATCAGGGTTAAAACATTTACACATTCGTAAATAGCAATGCAATGATACACCACCGTTTGTTCTTTTTGTAATCAATGGAAAGGTAGCGGAGATGAAAGTAGTAAGGGATGTCCAGAAAAGGCTTGAATATTCAATTTTCGTTATATTATATGAGCCTTTCTTGAAAATAACATCATTCTTTGTGAAAAGCCTTAACCTTTCCAGTTGTCCTTGCCACCTCTCACCTCGATTCAGCTATGTGATAACAAGTTCAGACATTAGGTCATTTTTATATTGTTTTACAAAGATAAAAATGTTATTATTTTGATATACATTTAAATACAAGCATATATATGAAACAAATGTCTGCTACAGTATGTGCAATGATGTATTTATGTATAAATGTGTGTGTAAATGTTTTCGTTAGAAATCTATTTTTGCTCAGCGTAATTTATAAGTGCAAAGAATTTGTTGATATGCCAAATGTCTTTCAAAATATCTGTGATAGTTTTGTGTTTTAAAAGTATATATACATATATTTACTGTTACATTTTATATGCTTGTTACATGCTTATGCCTTCTCAAGATCTGTTTTCTGTTTTGACATTTCATGTCTGAAACGTATTTTCTTAATAACTGCACAGTGATCCTGATTTTTTTCTGGAGACCAATCATTGAAAGTAGAGATTTGCCAAATCTTATTGTTCAAAAAACTAGACAAGCTAACGTCACAGATTTTCATATCTCTACTGTTATTGTTCCAAAGCAAGAGATTTTGACCATAGATTTGGACTACTATAAGTTAGTCAAAGTGATATTAGTCTGTTCCAACCTGTATGTTAATAATATATGGTTTGAATAACTGATTTTTCGTTTACGCCTTTGATTGTTACGACAGAGATATTCAATATGAAGCCACAATCAGATATGCAATGTAATACAACTATTACTAGCAGCTGTGTGTTATTATGGTTGTCATCCAATTTAAGGTCAAGTAGCAATAATTGAAGGCCATCAAGTGGATGGCACCAATATGGCACAACAATAACGTCCCATTGTTTGTATTGTTGACGTCGTCGTTTCTATGACGTCGCTTTCTCTTTGGAGGACTTTTGCATCATTCTTACGCAAATTGAAAGCAATTTTACTATTCAGTGAACAATTGCTAAACAACTAACCTGGGTACCCTATATTTTATGTTTTCTTAAAGCTCGGAATCTCTAATTTAATATAATTGTTTTTCAGGAATTTATAGGATGAAGTTCAATGGCTTTTTTGAACATTAACAGATTTTCTAGGCAAGGGAAAATGTTTTCCTTATAAATCCTTTTGTACAGTTCCTTACATTTTATTATATTTTGAAGCTTTATAACAGGGAACCCCTATTTTCTTTAGTTTTCAAATAGAAGATGAAAACTTGTACCTACATGCAAAAATATAGATGTTTGTAGGATACTCTATTACTGCTACTTGACCTAAGCACAATTTTATATTAATACATTTCTTGTCCCAAGAAATACTGTTTAAGAATAATGTTTATGAATTTAATAAGATATCTTTATTTATCATATTATAATTCAATTACAATCATTCTTCCTAAACATCGACGTGTTTACTGTCAAGTCGGATATCTTAGAGCAAGCCCTTCAGTGAGATCTTGCTCACAATAAATCCTCCCATTTTGTAAAATCACGGGCAGTCTATATCTGTTGCCATTCAAGGTATCAATATGTATATTATTGAAATAATGCAAGACTTTAACAGAAAAGTAAATTCTATAACTGACAATCTTATATTTGGAATAACAGAAAGTATATGTTCCTATATTTACAAACTTGAACGATTTATGTTATTTGTAGGGTAGCATTCACTTAGGGTAAATATAATAATTGGTACAATCCTTAATTAAGGAAGATTTATAATAATTGTGCTTCTACTAACAATTATTAATGAACTACTAATTTTAGTGAACAAAAACTGCTAATTTTGTGTACGGAAATACAAATGACTTTTCTATTTTTATGTTGTCTTACTGCCAATAAAAAAGTCTGTGTGAAAAAGATGAACATGGTTTAATCGCATATTTCGGTGCTGTCTTCGCCTGATGTGTATTACTGTGATTCAATAGTATTATATTTCTATAGCCATTGTTTTTTGTGCTTTTTTCTCACTGTAAGTGATAAATTTTGCAGTCTCAATGCATATCCCTTTAAATTATATTTGCCATGAATTTTGCTATCAGTTTTTGTTTAAGATTATGCGGCATTAAACATGACTTACTAACATGTATTCTATACATTATTCTTTTACCTTTGTACATTTTGCGA
Organism: Lithophaga antillarum; assembly: GCA_028566495.1. Lineage (NCBI taxonomy): Eukaryota > Metazoa > Mollusca > Bivalvia > Mytilida > Mytilidae > Lithophaga > Lithophaga antillarum. The sequence continues at coordinate 1,294 of JAOXYI010173104.1, read as the reverse complement.
ACTTTTCATTGGTGTAAAAAACTGTCCACTGAAATTTGCATGAAATTGTCAGTTTCACCTGAATGAGACTGGCACGTGAATATCACGTAAACTGAACGTGATTTTTTATAAAATATTTTTTTTATTTTTTTTTTCCATCATCTAATATTTTACTGTCCGAACTGTAGCCATTATTTCCAAACTTAAAGTTAAGGAAACGTAGTCGTTTTTCAGTGTTATTTAAGTCTCAGTGGAGTGTTAAATGCATATAACGTCCATCTTCACGTGGAAGTAAATTTATGTGTACGTATTATTTGCATGCAAGTTTGCATTCAGCTGACATTTTCATTCAAGGTGGACAGATCTAAATTTGTAAGTATAAAGGTATTAACGTATTTCATTTATTTGGAATGTACTATTATTATTTAAGGGGTATTTTTAACTGACAGTATATTACATTAGTATATACATCTTCAGCCTGACACCTGATGAAGTTGAAGCCTATTGTGATATACTGTTTTTAAAAATGTATTAAAGCTTAGTAAAAGCGCCTTCATTGTGTTGATATTTCTCTGTTATTTGTATTGTTTCAAATGTCATCATTGTGCACAATGACTTTTTGAAATATTTTTGCAATAAAATCCCAAACATATGATCTTGTGTTTGCCTTATTTTGAATCATTATATGCTTAAAAGAGTACTTTCTGAAACTTTCGTTAAATTATAATCTTTTTCAAGTAAAATTAGTCCAGTTATACATCTCTTTAACTTGTTGCCGAAAGAAGAAAAGGCTGTGATAAGCCGTTGCCGGAAAATACAGTCTATTCTTTAATTTATATCCTGTTATATGACCATGTATATCATAATTTACGATCGGTATAGAATCGGTATTATATAAAATAAGATTTATAGTTTTCATTTATTCAAAAATATAACTTCAGTTTGATAACGTCACAGCATATATGACATCGTAACACTTGCTTTTTTGTACAAAATTAAATTAACTGGACGTCAAGTGCGTTGAACGTCAATTACGTTCACGTTGAAGAGCATCTTGACTGACGGAAATGCATCCAATGCGAATTTAGTCGCTGTGGAATAACCACTTGATGGATTTTTGCAGTATTTGGAACACAGAAACAATTAACACTGTGCATTATCCAGAAGTCTTACAAAGGGCTGTTTCCAAAGTACAACGGAATTATGGCAAATTTTAATAAACTACGGCAAATGAATCATAATTTTTATTTTGTTATACGGCGGAACAGTTCAAATTATTAGACACAGTTTTGTCCACAAAAATTACTCTATTCAG
>JAOXYI010172993.1:0-11375 GCA_028566495.1 Lithophaga antillarum | reverse complement strand
GTTTTTTTTTTTTTATAAATGTGCTGTTTGAGGAGTAGTCCGCATTTTCGTCCTGTTCTTTGCATTTTGGATGTAATTTTTTCATACGGTGTCAATATATTGTTTATGATATAAACACAAGACTATGCATTTTTTAGGATCAAAGTAACCAATATAAAAACTTTCACTTCATAAATTGAATATTATATTTTTCGTTTTATACAAAACTATGAAATCACCAAAGATATCGTTATAACGTTTTTCAATTTCCATGGAATCCATCTTGTTTATATTTCATATCATTTTGTATTTATATGGCAAGAGAGCCGATGTTTGAAAACATTAAAAATGTTTATTATTAACAAGTCTTTGATTTAGTTTAGAGTATTCCCACGCTTGTAGAAAGTACGCAGGTCAACAGGAAATGAAGAATTACAATGTAATAGAACTGATAATACACAGTCGTAATTGACATCGTTTTGTTACATTGTAATTCAAAGCACCGTCGTCACGCTGGTGAATTTAGTGCACCTGTGATCAAACTTGTCATCCAAGATCATAATGGAATTCTTTCATGGAATGGAGTGGAATTTCCTTGGTAATTTTAGTTCTTTTCGGAAAATGTCCAGGTTGTAAATGTATTTTAATGATGCGAGAGACTGTTTTTATTCAAATTTGTACTTTCTGTTGGTAAAAACTTTTTTCCATTGTTTCTGTAGTGTCCTTGGCTATATGCATTGTCTGTTTTATTGATGCAAGAAACAAGAAATGAGTGTTAATATGCGACAGTATTCAGAACAAACCACTTTATATAGAACAGTTTAAAAATGTCTGAAATTAACTGTCAAATAGAAAAATCCCCATGCACCTTAACTAAGATCTATAAAGATTTACCAAACAAGAACTTCCACAGCACAAATGTTTACATACATGTAGAAAAGTTACAGAGATGTGAAATGGCTGTAAATGTTCAATGGTATGGCAACGTAGTTGTTATTTACAGACAACTGGTAGCATGATTGCAATAGCCCGTTTATCTATTTCAATTGACCAGAATCTTTCCAAATGAAAAATAGAGATCCTTCTAGCTACACAAGAAAACACCTGAACAAATATCAAATACAGAATAAAAATAACATGTTGCACTTTGGACCAGTGAAATTTAAAAAAAAAACAAAAAAACTTCAGTATTGTAATGAGAGCATGTAACAAACTAGTCATGTTAGACGGATTTAGCTAGGATAGAATAGATCACTCAGGACTAGTTTTGTATTCAATTTTGGTCCATACCAAAGGTCTGTTTTCGACGGTAAACAACAAATATTCGCATGAAAGTTGAACAGTTCAGAATTAAAAATGTTAGACTGATCTGTTACTTAAATATATCGTGGTGTTAGGTCTTTGATTAATTAAAAATCTGATACGGCCTTATCTTCAAAGTTATCAAATTATCAACGAACTATGGCCGCCTTCAAAGGACACTGTCACAATGGCAGTGTTGTCTAGAACCAAACATAAACAACTGTTTCAACGCACGGTAATGTAAACCATTTAAATGGGATGCGTTATTGTCTTCTTTCACTCTACTTAGAACTAGGGAGTTTATCATGTTAAGTGTTTAGTAAGGTTATTTCATCAGTTCATACTAGCAAGACTAGTGCCCCCACTGGTTTCTTTTTTTGCGACCTTCACCATTAAGGTGATGTTGATATATGTAAAAAGTATTATTTGGTTCAAAAGTTAGAGCAGACACAAAACTGAGTCAAGACATCTGTGAAACTTGGGCCATAGATTATAACCTTTAAGTATCTGTGACCTTGAACATCATCATCTTCTAAAATCTTTCACTTCTCACAGAGTAGACGCGAATTGGTAAACCTTTGAGCCATCTGTGACCTTGACGGCATGGAGGGTTTTCATACACATCGTCTTGCACCTAACATTTATAGAGAGCAGACACGAATTGTGTCGATAGTAGCATACATAACCTTTAAGGACCTTTTGTGACCTTAAACCAGTATAGCCCCCTTTTTTCTAAACAACTTCGGTGCTGGGGGTATAAAAACGAATTCGAATTAGTTCTTTGGAAATACTGCAATTTTGTTTAACTTTTACACAAAACAAACAATACATACTAACGTCATTTCAGTTTTCACTGGATGCACACCAATATAAAAAAAAACGACATTTCTTAAATGGCGAAAAATACCAATACATCCTTGAAAAGACAGCAATATTTGTTTAACTTAGGCACATCAAAACAAAAAGTACATATTCCCATTCACGAAAATGGTTGTCAGAGAAATTGATTAATTGATATATTCCGTCTTAAACCATTTTAAGGAAGTAACTCTGAGAATGGTTTGGAGAATTTTCGCATTTTAGTTCATATTATTTCAATTAGCATGGTACGCTTATTTGTTGGTGTTTACAAGTGTTTGTATACCTACGGCAAATGATGTGTATTAGACTGGATTGTGATCCATCATTTATGTATAGTTATTCAGGAAATGTCAAAATATTTATAAGGCAATACACAACTGGACGATTCTGTGACGTAAACTGACACTCGGTCGTCATCAAACTTCATAAAACTATCTGACATAAAAACTGCCATCGTCGTCGCCTACCTGACCGCGACATTTAAGTGCATATGAATATAGTATATCACTATAAATAATACAGATAACTGTCCACCTCTGGGTTACAGATTTCATTCTTTTGTTCATGAACTCCAAAATGTTGAACATGCAAGAGATCTTCGTGGTTTGCAATATTTCAGAATCGAATTCAAATTCCGAATTTATATACCAGTCAATGGATTTTGAATAGATGACGTAAAAATTTAGAGGGTCAGGGTATGCACGAAACCTTTTATTGTGAGATCGACTACTCGGATGTGGAGAAATTCGATATTTTGATTTTAGATTTTTGCTCCTCAAAGCGATCTTGATTTCTCCATACATGTATGCGAAAAACCATACTTTTTGCTTTTCTGGTAAATTTAAGTGTGCGCTTAACTCTTTCTGAAATAACGAAAGAGAAGTTTTCCTTTCTTGCATATCGAGAAAACGATTTTGAAATACCCACAAGTCAACACATGATATTTATTTATTCTGTTGGGGGACACTGGTTTTTATGCAAGAAAGTGTAACCTTACCCAGTGTGAATTTTTCTCATAAAAGCCGTAATTATTGGTTAATCGTCACATATCTGAAATTACTGTGTCCACACTCACTTGGTGTAGATTGGCGTTTGTACCTATTTTTTTGTTAAAACATTAAACACTTATTTGATAATCTGGCATATGCATATATTGCTGTCTGTAAAAGGACAAATACACCACTATATATATTGGATAACATTAATGTTGTAGTTCTGATCTCTTCCTAACCAGGGGACGACAGACAAGTGCACTCCTTTGATTTAGTCTGACTAGTAGGTGGAACTAATACCAAATTAAGTCTTTACAAAAGTAAATTCTATGCAGATGAATGTTTAATTATCGTTCTAAACTAATATAAAAAATCCCTAAAATCATCCTATAAATAATCTTGTATTTCAATGAAATCTATCGAAAGTAAATCATTCTTTTTCTTGCAAACTATAGCTCGAAAGCCGACAATGTATTTTATGTGTTTTGTGAGTTACCACTGTCCCGATCCGTGTGCCTGTTTTGTTGAGGATTTTTACTGTCCCAAGTGTGTCCATGTCTCAATTCATTTGTCCGTTTTGTGAGATTTATTTAATATTATATGCTGCTACTGTCCCGAGGATGTCCATGTCCCGATACCTGTCAGTGTGTCCGTTTTGTCGGCTGTCCCAAGTGTGTCCATATCAAGATCCCTGTCATTGTGTCCGTTTTGTCGGGAGATTCATTTAATATTATATGTTACTACTGTCCCAAGTGTGTCCATGTCCCGATCCCTGTCAGTGTGTCCGTTTTGTCGGGAGATTTATTTAATATTTTGTGTTACTACAAAGTGTGTCCATGTCTTGATTCATGTGTCCGTTTTGTTGGGAAATTTATTTGATATTATGTTACTACTGTCTCAAGTGTGTCCATGTCCTAATCAATGTGTGCGTGTTTTATTGGGAAAGGGGGGGTATTATAGATCTAATCAAGAAATTGTACCTGAAGAACCTGTTGTTTTTGTGTTTCTTTAGGTTTCCTGCACTTAGCTCGCCATCTGAATGTGATATATAGAAGCCTTTAAAAGTTAATACGTGTATATGTACATTTATCATAAGAACGTATTGGTCTGTGATTTTGGCCATATTTCGTAGTATCCCCAGGCTTAAAAATCGAAAGATAAACTAACGGTCAAGTAATAAGGCTGCCGCAGGTAATAATAAAAAATGTCAAGAATCAAAATATCTTAACATTGTTTACGCTGTGGTGAATGCACAACAATAAATATGCAAATGAGCTGTCATTTTTGTAAATTTATTATTGCCTTGTCGTTTCAGTAGGGTTCTGCTGAACAAGTGATTTTGTTCAGTTAGGAAAATTGTACACAGAGCCGCTACTGTAATTCAGGTTAATTACTCTGTAGCACAGTGATTCAATAGATTAGAAATAGAAAAATATGTGTTGTGAAGGTGTAGGAACCATTTTCAATCGAGACAACTCCTTTGCATCAGATATTACCTGTATTCAGAAACACCGGATACCACTTGTGCATGTGTTTCGTCTGTGTATACTTTATTCTCAGACTGACTATACCGGGAGTGAGGGATGATACAAAGTAGAAAATCATATTTAGTTTTAAAAACCATTTTTGGAAAGTTGATCTTGATTAGGAAGATTTGTCGTTTTGGGTTATCTTTGGGATTTGTTCAGATAGAATGGACCAATTTTCCTGAAGTTACAAAAATGTTTTTATATACTTCGTTGCAGTCTTGATTGTTTTGTCTTCTCACTTTTATGACAGTTGTACGCCGTCCAATATACCTAACTTTTGCGTATGTTGAGACAGAGGGGTTAATTTTTGCCGTGTCCACAAAAGTAACTGTATCAAACAACTTGCTCCCCGTTTACGATTTTGTCTCCCAACAATCCCATATTAGGTCTCCCGAATCAGACAACATTTTTTCTAGGTCTCATAGATACACTGTTTACTGGAATTCTTGTAGCCCACGAAAGCTACATACTATATTTTTCGTTTTAAATGTTACAGACCTGAAAACAGATTAGGATCTGTATTAAATTTTAGGCTTTCTATGTCCCATCTGATCTGATCTACGATATATCCTTGAAAGTGAATTTTGGGGGGATATTCGTAATCTGTAAAAATGTTTTTTATTCCCCCCCAAAAGTTGGTTCTGGGGAGGGGGTGTCGAATCACAACCCTCCCCATGAGAATCAAATGGTTGCTCCCGTAATTCATGTTTTACACATGTCACGATACAAAGTTGTTTATTTTGAATTAAATGTTTAAAAAAAATACAAGATAAAATTCCACTTTGTCAGATTGAGTAATAATATTATGTGATCTGTATATAAAAGTGGAATAGGTTGTCAATGTTTTTCTTTAATCAACACTATGTCGTCGCCAACGGCATTCTCGATTTTAAAGATATTACTTTTGTTCTACTTGGACGAACAACTAAAAGCATATGTATCATCCGTTTTATACTTTTAAACCATTACTCATTTAACTATGATTGAGAAATATGGACTAAAAACACCCTTTTCAGGTTCGAGGCATCTTTCTTCGACCGTAAGTTAATTTTCAATAAAAACTTTTGATTAATTTGATTACAAACTCCTAATTTTCAGAAAACAATATTTGTGAACCGTTTGTAACTGAACTTTATCTGTAGAATGAATCACGAGACATTTCCTTCGTTGAAGATGGTCAAATTCAAATGAAAGATATAGTGCATGCATTTCAGTGCATGTCCCAATTCCCTTTCCAGGAATCAGTTGAAATGTACACTACAGGATACAAACGGCTGTCCAAAATTCCTTTCCAGGAATCAGTTGAAACGTACACTACAGGATACAAACGGCTGTCCCAATTTCCTTTCCAGAAATCAGTTGAAACGTACACTACAGGATACAAACGGCTGTCCCAATTTCCCTTCCAGGAATCAGTTGAAACGTACACTACAGCTGTCCCAATTTCCTTTCCAGGAATCAGTTAAAACGTACACTGCAAGGGCCTTGGGGGCAATAAAAACGACTACATCCAATTTCCTTTCCAGAAGTTAATTGAAACGTACACTACAAGGGCCATGAGAGCACACAAACGACGAAGTCACAGTTTCCTTTCTAGAAATCAGTTAAAATATACTATACCAGGGCCATGAGGGAAATACAAAAGGCTAAGTAAAAATTTTCTTCCCAGAAATGAGTTTGAACGTACATTATAAGGACCACGAGGGCAATACAAACGGCTAAGTCCCAATTTCATTTCTAGATATCGGCGGCCTGGGTGGCCGAGTGGTTAATGTCTGTGACTGATGACACCGCTGTCATGGGTTCGAGTCCCTCTCAACACACTTCATGTGTTAATATTTCCTGGCACTTCCCAAGTTCGGACTGTTGAATTGGATAGCTATTCGGGCTTTCTTTTCCCAATAAATCTCGTAGTCACGATATACCTGCAAAAATGCTGAAAGCGACGATGAACTTCAACAACGCCAACCCAACCCTGAAATTAGTTAAAATGTACACTACAAGAGCCATGAGGCTAAGTTCTAATTCCCTTTCCAGACTCAGATAAAACGTATAGTGTAGAAGGTGAAGAGAAGAAAGTAAACGCACTGTTTGAGGTACGAAAGAAACGTAATACTAACACGCCCATCCTTTACCTTTTTCCGATTCCGGTCTTTCTTTTTCCCAGGTGTTAATAACCAAATAGACATAAGAGGTACCGCTGACCGTTAGATTTAAAAGTTGTGAAAATCGTTGTATAATATTACTCTTGCATGTATTCAATGTATTTAACGTTAAATGGACGATTTACTGAACAAGAAAGAAGGTTACCAAAAGTATGGTCACTTGATCTGTAATTTTTTAACGAAAATTAGAACTGGTGTTAAAGATGGTTATGTAATGAACTGTAATATATTATGTATTATACAGGGAGTTATGGTTTGCAGATTCGGCAGATTTTTTTTTTGGTTTTGTGGTGGTGGTGGTGGGGGATGTTCGATTGTCATCAGTTTGACCTGGCTGGCTTCCGGTGCCTATCGAATGACAGAATTGGTTCAGTGACGAAAGATGAGAAATTTCAATAGGGTATAAGCTCTTGGAAGGCCATTTTTAGTTTTTCAGGTAATATTAACATAAAAAGTCCACTGGCAACAAAAATTATTCAGTAAATGAAAACGTTCCATGTTTTCGAAGATAAAAATTAACAAACTTTCGCAATAATTATATGCATAACCCAGACAAGGGAGGCACTGCACTAAGCATTCAAAAATAAAATAATAAAAAATTAAACAATACTCCAGGAATACTCGAAGCTAATACATACTAAGTCGGCATCTGAACAGGTTTGTCGTTGTTAAGATCTGTGAATATAGATAAACTAGTGAATGAACTCTGCATTAATTATGCAATTATGTAAAAACAGTACAGATGAATTAACGTTCAGAAACACCAATTCACGTTTTATGAGCATAAACAAGAAAGTTGTGTTGACCCCATTCGTTTACCTGAATAATATACCTTTATCAGCATATTTGTTGTAATTTACTCTTCAAATAGTCTTGTACATACAGGGCTTGTCTTTCACCTTTGGCAGTACGGATACAGAGACAGAAGTACAAGTTTTTCACGTGACATGCACTTTGGTATTCTCTTTTTAATGGGACGGAGATAGAATTAGCCAAAATTCCCAGTTTTGTACCAGAGATATCAGAGATGACAGTAAGTTGTTAAACGAGAATAAGTGTAGTTTGGTCGAGTTAAAAAAATCTGCGCCGTGCTGCATGAATGTATACAATGGGGGGTAAACGTAGTCTGATTCAAGTCCTGTTCATATGAAAGTTAATATATTTATGGTCAATGTATACCCGATCCATCATTTTGGCGTGACCTAGCATAAGTTGATCTACATTCATTAATGACGTTAATTAAAAACTGAGATTTAATGATGCTCAGTCAGTTCATGGTGGGGTAACTGGAGTAAATTTACAACACAGAACATTAATTCTACAAAAAATTGTCACAAGGCCAAAGGCTTTTATTATATAAATGTATCTGATGAATTAAAATTACAAATGATACATCTTCAGTGGATGTAAATGGTTTTATCTCACGTAATTGCCTGGTCCATCTGTATCTGAAGACAGTAGTTTCATTCAGTGTACAAGGGTGACTAGTTATGTGGTAAGATCCATAGCACAGGTGTATATATCGTGTCAGTATCAATAATTATAATTTGATATAATTTCAGGTGTCTTTTATTGAACAACACGCACCTGCTGCAGTGTTGTGATACGTCATTGTCGCTAGAAGGTATTGTCAACATTGAATTCCATGCAGTGATTCCAACAGCACATCAAGACAGTTTGAGAGTTTCATTTACATTCAGCTTCTTTCGCGACTTGAAAATAAGAAATAACCTACTGCGACATATGTCTTCACAGTAGCCACCTTCATAGTGCGAGACTTCGCCTGACTTTGGGTGATAACAAAAATCGACGGTGTACGTACATTTTGTAACTCGAATAATTCAGCGCCCTCTGGCGACTCCGTCTTTTGAGCAATCGAAGATCGGCGGAATATAACGACTGGATTATTCGGGTTACGTTGTATGCGATTCGTACTCTGAATGATAAAGTTTGCCAATAATTTGTCGGGGGTTGGTGATTTCTTTCCGGATACTCTTGCTACCTTCACTAATAAAATTGGTCGCCATGATATATAGCTCAAAAATTGCTAAAACCAGCGTTAAGCTTCATTCATTGAATCAATCAATCAATACATATGTATTTCTCAAGCTTCAAAGTGTTTACTATCAAGGCCAAAGGAAAACCCGGATATTTTTTTTTTGGGGGGGGGGGGGGTGTTTGTCCGATTTGAAAGAGAAAATAACTGAAAATTTATGAAATGTGCCATCATTTGACAATTATCCGACCGTTTCGACAAATCCTATAACCGCGAATGGAAGGTTTGAAGTATATAACGATGATACGAGGGTACGTAACACCTGAATCCAAGCATCACTAAAGGTTATTTCGCTCAGATCTTTAACACCCGAATTCATTACTTGGCTCGAATATTTAAATTTGAATACAAACTCCATTAACGGATACTTCTCTCAAATATGTTCTGCATCTGTAGACTCAGTTTTCGTATACATTTGGAACTTAAACATATCGAGCACTTATAAACTTTGATGGAAGTCCGAAATATGTATGTACATATATCAGAGGAAGCAAAAAGTTAGATCCACAGGATGGTGCAAACGAACTTTTCTTTCTCTTTATGTTGCTCAGTGGTTTTGAACGGGGAAAAAACAAAAGTAAAATTTGGGATCGCACCACAACAAAGCCCTTAACTGCTCTCGCGAAACTGGGGATCCATGTTCACTGGCGACACCGAGAGGAGGGTGATTTGTAAAGCATTATTAGGAGACATCCATTAGATTTTGAGGGAGGGGGTGGTAGTTTGGAGGTTGCCGGATTGTATATTTCGTCCTGGACCTTTGACAAACCATTTATTTTATTTTCTTTAAGTACGAATTATTTATTTTCACTTTTCACCCATACCTGATTATTTATTTCTATATTTTGTCACACACAACCCCTTTCAGAATTTAATGTCGTCTCCTTAGGTGTCAAGTAAACTTGAAACATGGTCAAAAATTGAAGTGGAGGGTCTGAATAATAGTATGTTTTTACACTGGTCAAAAATCACACAGAAAACTTTTAAGTTAATATATACCTTTCCATTTTACAGGGACATACTTTCAAATTAATGTGATCGGTTTCTGAATCACAGGACACTTGATTATCTATAGAAGGATCTCGTAGTTTAAAGAGTTTAAGTGAACAATGCGTCTTTTCTTTCATTTTATATTACTTTAATTGTACGTTAATGAGGGACTAATTATGTTTAACTCTTATCATGTCCGACCAGGATAGATTATACTTGGAGTGCATCCAGAAAGGTTCATTTCATAATCGGAAATACATTAAATAGTCAGTGACTAAAGATTGAAGTGTTCTTGTAAAATGGATTTATTTGCAAAATGGTCCTTGAAAGTTTAAAATAGAATTTTTTATCTTAAATTTGTCTCCTTAGATAATACGTACATGTACATATAACCCTGGATATTACCCGTGTCAATTGGTTTTTTATACAGATACGTGTACTATATATGTATAAGGTCTCTTCGCAATGTTTGGCCTTCAATAGTAAATAATCATTGTAAAAGACTATCACGATACGTTTTGCTAGTATTTACATAGACACAAGCAAAGTTTCTATTTTGTATTATTAGCACTAGTCGCTGCCTATAACTGGTCCAGATGTAGTCATGTTTGTTTACTGTAGAAAGATGCCATCTACTTCAGGAATATAAATACCTGTTATTCCTGCTTCCGTTTGTAAATACTGTTATTGCTGTGGTCTTCAGCTGTACCTTGTGAACTGGTCAAACAGTTAATGACCGTGGAATTTATTGAATGTTACGTCTGACAGGACATATAAAGTTACTTAACTTATGTAAACTTACAGTGTTCAGAATTGAAGTGCTAATTCAATATTTAGTCTATATATAAACAGTCTATAAAATTGGCTAATTTAATTCTCCTTGTTGAATTAAGGAAACTTGATTAAAACGAAACAATGGTTCAGACTTGAGATAAGACTTACGGGAGATGGTATCGGGTTTAGTCTCTATTGATTTGGTTTTATTTACTGACAAACATGTATTGTTAGCGGTGAATTTACTTCTAGTATTTACTGGAAGGTAAAACGTATTACATAAGTAGTACAAAAATATATCAAGCTATATTACACGATACATTATTTGAGAAGTGCAGTAACTTTGTACGTAAGTTCATCATGTATTTGAGAAGTGCAGTAACTTTGTACGTAGTTCATCATGTATTTGAGAAGTGCAGTAACTTTGTACGTAGTTCATCATGGACAAGTTAAAAACTTTGAAAGGTTTGTAGGAGTTAATCGTCATTTTCAGCATTCTTTTCTGTCATATTATAACTACTAGACTTACAGGGAGAGGGAAAACCCCTACCGACCTGTGAAACCCAGGCCTTGAGTCGTGGTCTAAAAACCTTAACACATGAAGCGGGGCTCTAAGAAAAGGCGTGTGGCTGAAGTACTTATTTAGGAGGTAAGAGACCCGCAGGTACAACCCGACAAAGATGTCCCCAAGTACAAACATGCAAGGGTGTAAGGGACAAAGGAAATT
>JAOXYI010172883.1:0-11375 GCA_028566495.1 Lithophaga antillarum | reverse complement strand
TTCCATCATCACATAGGAGGGCAGCACCAACTGGAAATTTACTATACGGACTGTAAGACCTTTTCTTTGCATCACGACTAGTCTTCAGCAGCTTGTAAATGACATCTAAGTGAGAGAAAAAAAATCTTCATCAATTTTGATTTTTTTAATAATCTTTTCTTGATTATAAAAAATAAATACAACCTTGCGAATACAATACAGAAATATCTTCTAAAAAGTTTGAAAATTATTGAAAGATTAATGGAATACTAATGGAGATAATACAAACAGTTCCATTAGGAGAAGAAACACTCAAAATTTATCCTATACAATATTTGTTGTGCTTTCCTAAAGATTGCGTTTCATCTAACAAGTCTTCCCAGTGTATCAGTGGCTTTCGAAAGTTCTTTAGAAGATATAGTTTTCGATTTCAACTTTCGGATGTGAAAATTGGAAGTGTTTTTACTAAGATGGGGTATACAGCTATATAATTTTATTATAGTTCTAAAGATTATCTTGGTTGGTGTTCCCAATGTTCGCCAGAAAATCAAAAATAGGAATGGGTTTTCATGACAGCAGACACTTGACAACGAGACTGACAGCTAATTGGTAGCCAGAAGACATGCCGAACGCTCACTTTGATTAACAAATGTTTATCAAACTCTCTGTTCGGTCCAATAAATGTAATATGAACAATATCATTATTATATTCATGTTAAAACAAATTTTAGTTTCATGGCAATCGGGTGGTTTAAATTTTAACTTTTATCAATAAAAATGAGGATAAAAAACGATGTTTTCAATTTTAGTACGTTTCATCGAACTGAGTCTCTCACTTTCATTTATGTTGAAAAATATTTTAATAAATGATATAAATTCTTGAAAATATTATTGTGAAAAAAAAGGAAAAGGTTTTCAGAAATTCTGAAATCTAATAACTTATTTCATTTTCAAGACTTGTAATGATATTTTAATATAAGACAAAAGACAAAATATTTTTGTCTGTAATAATGAGATATTGGATATTTCACGCTTACTGAAAACATTAATTTTACCCCAGAAATGTCACATTCCATTTGAACACAAGCTACATGACAAAAGCACTCATATCTCTATTGTGGAATCAAGTTGCCGTAGACATTGTTAATATGTTTTTCTGATTTATTTTCTTTTTCTGTTTTGTGTTTTGAAAATAATAGCCAAAAGGTGAGAGACTCAGCTGGGTGAAACGTACTATAGTTACAAAAGTGTTCAAGGGTTTCATAATATAATAATACAATGTAACTTATTTGAGGAAGATTCTACATGCTTCAAATGAATCCATATTCTGAGCAGTATGAGATGCCATAACGCTGTGTTTACTATAAAAGGGTTGTGACACTCTTTTCTGATAAAATTATGTCACAATGGTCATGATGATCTAATTTCTACTTGTGTTCAGAGCACTCCTGATTCTGAATGATATGAGATGTTTCAAACCCTATGTTTGAGATAAAGTGTTATGACCTATATTTTTAACCCCCCAGAAATACTAATTTTGAAACACTTCAGCAGTGTTCATATATTACATCCTATGGTTCAAAAGAGTAGTTTTCGATCCCTCGTTTTGATTCATTTCTAAGATTTTAAGGGAATAAAGGGATCATATTGGCCTTCATCTGATCACTTTTAGCACGTATCAGCAGTATTTACAATTAAGAGAGTTATGATATATCATAATAATATGTTTTAGAAAATTTTAAGAAATTTTCAAGGGACATAACTCCAAGATGGCATAAGGTGCGGAATTTGATGTACTTATTTACCAGTTTTAAAATCTGCGTATCTTGTATATTACGATTTCCAGATAAATGTTTTTATGTAAAATTTGAACGCGTATAGATACTGACCCTAGTCGTACATATGCGTTAGATCAACACGTTATCGTTATTTGTATTATACATTTGGGACTTGAACTCCTTGTAATTGCAGAGAAGATAATCTGGATCTAATTTCATCCAAAATGTTAGCTTGGCCACTTAGAAAGTTACATACCCACTTCAAACTTCAACTGCTTACAGTTACTGCACAACATTTTTTAAAGCTACCCCGCTCCTCATTTGTAACAAAAGACAATAACTTGTTGAAGGAGAAGTGGAATACTTAGTGACTTGCGTGGCGTCCATGGCCGCCAATTTTCGCTTGCCCACAAAAATAGAAGTTTGTTCGGTAATATTTGTTGCAGAGTTATTCCACTGAATAACTATATCCCCAACTTTTTTTTAAAGTCAGAGGATAACAATAGCCTAATTCTTGAAGATGTAGGGAGATATCGACGTCATAAAAACAACGTTAAGTCAACGATGAAACGACATTTTCAGCATGTCATTAACGTTGATCCATGTTGCTATTAAGAACCACCAATTTGATTTCCTAAATCAACGCTATAGTAACGTCTTTTCGATAAGATTGGTGAATTTTTTTTATCTATGCCATTCTGACTTTCAGGTGTCATCTATACCCTCATATGTTCGCTTTTTCAAACTGATTTTCCGATGTTAGGAAAAAATAGGTGGAAAGTATGTTTCAGGATGGAGTAGAAATGAGAAGTAATGTCTATATATAATGTTTAATATATTCACGAAATGAACAGCAGAAATATTTCGCATTCTAAAAAAAATTTCTTAAAGGTATTGAGCATTTTCTTCTAATTGTGACAGGTGATGCCGCTTCTACAATAACATTTTAATATCATTTATAATATTCTCTGGTTTCTTTCTGTCCAGGAAATCTCCGAGAAAATCCTTTGCTAGTAGCTTTATCCAACGCCGTACGTCCTAATTCTTGTACAATTAAACGAATACTGTTTTGGACGAAAACTATGACAATATAGATCTACCGAACATATGTGTACATCTATTCAATAATGAAAGTCCTTTTTAATACGTTTAAGTAATGTATATTTGTTACAAGATCGATTTCCTGAAAAACAGACGTCTTGACGAATTTCGTGAACAGATGTACACCTATGCAATAGTAAGGAGTATGCGTGACGTAAAAAAGAATATCGACCTGATCGATTACATGTACTACAGGGTGCAATGTAGTAACTTTCTGTTCAGGGAGAAACGAGGAAAATAACATAAACATGTAAAAAATTCTAGTTATGTTAAACAAATCAAATAATTGCTATGATACCAGTAATTTTTTTTTTAAGAAAAAATGTTAGAAGTACTTTTGAATCGTTCATTGTATTATAATTTCAAAATAATTTATTCCGTGTAATACAAAACAAAATGCATGTTTACTTACCAAACATACGAAAACATAAAATTAATAAGTTTACTAGTGTTACGTAAAACAAATAAAATTTCTGATATTAAAAAAGTAACAGTGCATATCCGTTCAAACTGTACAATGCATAACAAAACCAGAATCATTTATTTGCTGTAGTAGAACAGACAGAAGAACAAATCTTTTTATTTATTTATGTTTTTTCTTTTTCTTTTTTTTTTTTTTGAAAATGAAAATTTTCACAGCTGAACATTCTGAAAGTATATATATAACATACTGACAGATTTGACTAGAAATATTTCAAATTCGTGTGATATAAATATTTGATGTCATACGAAAGTCCAAACCTTTTAAGCATAGTAGCTTACGCTACTGTCGATCAAAATTTTAAGATCATATTGACTGAATTTGCTTAACATATATTAACATCTACATAAAAGTCTCCTTTCCAGCTACATGCTCTGTCAAATAAATCTGGTTTGATAACAGATCATCTTTATGGATCCGTGATTAGGATTAAAGGTTATATCAATTCATTCTGAAATTTGATAGCAAATTAGATCATGGACGTATTATAATATATATAATACGACATACATAAAAGTATTATGATCATATCATTTGGTATTATCAAACATCAAGTCCCCTAATGCAGGGTCGTATGTCGTATGATGGGTTCCAAATTTTGCACTGTTAAAATGAAATCAAAATTTACATTAACCACGGATTTGCATTATAAGTTTGAATGGTGTGTAACACCACTTTCAGCAATTTCTCAGTTACATTGTGATAACCAGTTTTACTGGTTACTAGTACCTGGACAGAACCACCGACCTTTGGTGTGCAGTTGTCAGCCAAAAAAGGTTCCATTGGAACAAATATTATATGAGGTTTATTCCTTTTTGAAATAAATTTCACAGAAAATTTGGTATTCATTTTACAGAAAATAGGTTCCTTTGGAACTTATTTCACGCAGGTACAAGTTAGCATCGAGATTATCATGTAAGGGTGGACATCTGAGTGAACTCGTTTGTTATTACGAATTGTAGTTTTTCACCTTTACAAAGATATGATTAATATATCTGGACTCTCCATGATTTCTGTTCCATTTCTTTCTTCTCATAGTTGTAACAACAATATCATATATCTTTTCTATTTTACAACAAACTGTTAATCGTATAATGTCTGGCATATCTATAACTGTATAGCTTCATGTAATTTATAATCATGTTTTCAGCTATATTTGTAAATATATATGTAAAGGCATGTCTATTTTAAATTACTTCACCCAGTTAATGGACATCCCAGTTTGTTACATTTTCTACCTTTTTACCAGTAGTGGATACGCATGTTCCAAGAATGAAACAAACACCGATATCCTTGCTCAAAATGGAATTCTCCTAGGATGAGAAATATGTAGTTTTTGTAATTTAATTTTGTGTTTGTGTTTCAGTTCATAAATGAGGCTTTGTTAGGGGGTTCCTCCATATGACGTATGGGAAAAAGTAGTTTATCTTATGTTTTCATATTGGTACAAAAATATGTAAAAAATCAAATCTTAAATGTCTGTAGGGAGTATATTTAATAAAAATAATTTTGTCATATGGGATATGTAAACAATGAATAGGCCTGTATGGCGTATGTAAAAAAAGACCTAACGGAGCCTCATAAATGTTGATTTATTGAGTGCCAAAAAACTGGTCGGAAAATCTGGCACGCAGATCCATTTCCATTGACTGATTGATTTGCTGGGGTCCAATCTTACGTCACAATGTTTTTTTCTGCTTGTGAGTGTGAATAATTTACTGATAACGCTGATGCCATAAACATTTGCACGAGAAAGATCCGTTATATGGCTAGAGTTCTGAGGGTGAATAGATCCTTGTGAATCATTTTCACGACGTGGACTCAAAACCCTTGACGTGGGAAGATGCTTGTGAACATACTGTAAAACTTGTTGAATAAACTATCGTATAGCGGGTAATTTTTGCAAGCTCAAATTTTCGCGTTTTCTTATCAAAAATTGGGTACATAATTTTAGCGAGTCTGAAATTTGGCGATTAGATAGATATTCCATTATATCACATTTTTTATATATTTGGCTTCCCAATATGTTTGGTCGCGAGCGTACCTGATGAAGGTTATTCCAGAAACACGTGTCGTGCGCACTGAAATTGGTATCATACGTTTATCAGCTATTGAATTCAAATTGAACGAGTCTTTATTTTCGCGACTGTGTGATAGAGGCGAATAAAGCGAAAATTAGTACCTCTCGAAAATTACCCGCTATACGGTAACATGAATAATGTTGTATAGCCGGTGTAAAAGAACGGATTTGGAAGTAACTGAATACTATGGAAAATAACAGTCCGGCGCCTATAGATAAAACGTAGCAGTACAGGAACAGTGCCAAAATTCTGTTCTTCATCTTACAGTCGCAAGGTCTTCAATAATGAGCAAAGGCATACCCTGAAATGTGTGCAAGATGGTCACTATAGTCGGTAGTTGAGCGAGACTCTACTTTAAGTAGGAGAAGCCTTCATCTAAACACTTTTGTCATTAAGGAGAATAAAGTAATATTACAAATAATGCCACTACTACGCTCGACAAGACAAAATAATCACAAAATATCAAATACAATCAATGAAACAAGCACAGGGTTCTAATCAAGATATTTGTAAGAATACGCGACAGTACAGTATTTTTTTAATGGGCAGCATGATCCAATGGAAATTTAGTTGTTAATTAAAGAATCAAAACAAAGAAAGTTAAAGGAGTTCAAGCTTGAAATATTTTATTTTGCACACAAACCTCCATAACTCTATCAAAAAGAAATACATCTTGAAAACTTGGAAACGTTTTACCCCATCTACACATTACAACCTCTGCATTACAACAGACTCAAATAATCAGCTGAGTTGTCAGTGTAAAAGAATATGAAAGTAAAATTACCTTAGGGAAAAATCTATCTGGCGCGGATTTAATTTCTTTTTTTGAGGTTAAGAACTGAAAAGGTGTACCAGAAACTTATCTTTACATAAAAGAGGTCCGTGTTAGTTCCAAACATAGTATTTGTCTTTTAACCACGGTAATTACATCAAGCGGAGGACGAAACCCGTTGAATTCAGTCTGGATGGAAACACTTAAAATAAAATTATGAAAACAGATTGAACGAAAATAAGTCTTTAGGACCCTCATCTAATGATTATCTTAAATCTCTCCGTTTACAGATAAATGAAATTATCCGTTAATGCTTCAGTTTCAGCGCAACATCCTTATCTGGAAAATTCTTTGGAATGCTGATTTTAAAAGTACATGAAAAACTTTCCTATACACCAGGACATTCGATCCTTTTTACTATCTTTATTTAAAAAAAAAGACAAAAACGAAAACTGTAATAACGCAACAACCAAAAATAAAACAAAAATAAATTAAAATTAAAAGATAATAAATATAATATATAAATAAAACAGTTGTGTCTAACTCTGACCCCCTTCCAGTGTCTAAAAATTACATTTATTGTCTTTTGAAATTGCAGTATTCAAGTTTTTTCTTTTTTAAAGTGTACACTTAAGTTATCGCTTTTTAATTTTTCAATTTTTCACGAGCTCATTGATTTTAGAAAAGAACGAAATCTCATAATGTACATGTAGACTTAAAAATTAATTTTCATATAAAGCAAAATTTGTAATCGATAATGTCAATTTTTCTTACCTGTGTTTGCCATTTCAACAGCAACGTGGTTTTAATCTAGGACAACTGGCCGTATTTGTTTATTTACGAATCAGGTCAAGCGTCAGGACTTGAAACGTTATGCCACGCCTTAACCAGAAATGAAAAAATCAAACAAAATGTATAAACTTCTGTTATTGCCGCCGCAGCAGAAAAAGAATGTCTAGCCAAAAGAGGTTGATTATTTATCTACATTTATCTCATTCTTGGTTGGGATCCCATATTGTAGCTCTGAATAGGATATCAGTCTGTCAAATACAATCAAGTAAGTCACATTGTTGGTTGTATTTTCATACTTCAGCTCTGAAATGGACATCAGTCTGTCACACGGTGTCCAGTAAGTCTCATTGTTCATTGTGGTCCACTATTTGAGCTCTGATATAGACATAGTCTGTGACATACAACCAAATAAGTAACATTCTTCGTTGTGATCCCCCATTTAAACTCTGATATGGCCTTTGCTTGGTCGCTCACAAACAAACAAGTCTCATTCTGGTTGCAGTCCCCTATTTTAGCTCTTTTATGGACAGTGGTAGGTCACATATAGTGAATAAGTCACATTCTTGGTTGTGGTCCGATATTTGAGCTCTTATATAAACTTGGTCGGTCAGCAGTCAAGAAAGTCTCATTCTTGATTGCGGTCCCCTATTTGAGCTCTGATATGGACATCGCTCGGTCACATACAGCGAAATAAGTCTCATTCTTGGTTGCGCTCCTGTATTGTAGTTCTGAACAGGACATCGATCTGCTAAATACAATCAAATAAGTCAAATTCAATGTTATGTTCTCATAACTTCAGCCCTAATGAACAATGTGTAGCCATCGGTCTGTCACATACAGTCAAATAAGTCATATTCCTGGTTGCACCCCTTATTTGAGCTATGATATAAACACCGGTTGGTCACATCCAGTGAAATAAGTAACTTTTTTTCCGTCCCCTATTTGAGTTCTCACATGGACATTGATCTGTCTCATACAGTCAAATAAGTTTCATTTTTGGTTGCGGTGGCATAGTTTAGCTCTGATATGGACATCGGCATCGGCCAGTCACATGAGTCTCCTTCTGGGTTGCGGTCCTCTATTTGAGTTCTGATATTGGCATCGGTTCTTTGCTGTGGTCCCCTATTTTAGCTCTGAATAGGACATTGGTCAGTCAAATAACCCTCATTCGTGGTTACAGTCCCAAATAAGAGTTTTCATAATAAAGTGATATTAACTTAGTTTTTTTGGTTTAAAACATTTAAGAAGAAAATTTTGTGGTTACATGGTTGGGTTGGGGTTTATCAGCACTTTCAGATAAGAATTTTTTTAGTTTTATTATCTTTATCGTACACCGACTACCAGTCTTATTCAAATATTATACATCTGCATCTGATATTCAACACAAAATTCCTCTTTTCATTAGCATATCAATCTTGATTATTATTTTTCTTTTATGTCTTTTTCTGGTCCCGACATTTTTTTCAAATTTTCCCCAAGATATCCCCCATTAATAAATCAATGTTTTGATTTCCAAAAAAGTGTCGTCCTCGCACATTTCAACACGTTTAGCCTTCCCCGTCAGAGCATCTATGAGATATTCATAATTGGTTTTATGTTTCTGCCGCCGTATTTGATATAACTAATTTTGAACTGGCGAGAGGACAAGGAGTCGAAGAGTTGAGTAATCGAAGGATCGAGCCTGGCTTTCAAGTGTTTGGACAGACAAATGGCCGAGAGTAGCTAGCGAGCAGTCATCATAAGGATTTCATTTCGTCCCGTTCGCCTTTTCTGTAAAAAGATTTCTTAACTTATTTTAAATTATTAATAGGTTTTATCAAGGACCGTTCGTTTTATTTATTTATTTATTTATTTATTTATTTATATTATATTATAATTTTTTGCATGGATTTACTTTATTTTATTTATTTGTTTGTTTAGTTTAAATCCGAGCAGCCTTGTTTATATCGGCCTATTCATCCAACTACGTCATTACTGTCGCGATCTCAGCTGGCGAGTGTTCAGTGATAGACTGTCATCAGTGTTCACCGGTAGCTTCCAAAATGACAGAATAGCTAGCTAAAAGCTAAAAGATGTTAACAGTCGCCAGCATTCTGAAAGCTGGGTTGTCAACAGTTCCTAGCCAGTGTTCAAAACGGGATTTCAATTTGCCAGCATCTCGCCAGCTATTGTATAACTTTCTTCAGGCCAGTACTGTACAGACATTTTTTTGTCGTAGGTCTAATAAATGGGTCTCTGAATAGCAGATTTGACTTACTGCTGGACGTGTCTAATAGGATTTCACAACGAGCATAGTAGGAGTTGCTTACCCTGTCGACGCACCTGATTTCACTCCCATTTTTGGAGCTCGCGTGATCTCTGTTCTGCCTCAGATTTGCCTTCTCTTTTGCCTGATCATTGGTTTCAGAACACTGGTTCTCTACTACTATTTCCTTTTTTTTCAACTAACTCAATGTCCAAAGGAATCGCGAGGGAACCTGTCCCATCGCTTCCCATCATATCCAGGCGTTTTTTTTTCCTTGCTGTTTTTTTTTTTTTTTATTTGGTCCTTGGCTAACCATATATTTACTTCGAAGACATAACTTCAGAATGACACAGGCAAATTCAATGACATTTTTCTTGAAGCATAGTTTTAACATGAAAATAAAACGTTGTAGTTCATAGACTTCAATTAGGTATAACTATTAAAATTGCTCTTTGAAATACATTTTTGTTCATTATTCTTCAGTAGAAAGCGTAGAATATTCGGAACTCTGAATTCTGGTAAATCTATATGCAAACGGTTGGGTTGGGTTGTTGGAGTTTATCGCCACTTTCAGCAATTTGTTCACCTATATCGTGACAACCAGACTACTGGGGAGGAAAGCCCGGACAGCTATCCAGATGACTGGAGAAACCCTGCCATTGGGTAGATGTCTGGAAACCATAACACAAGAAGCGTGGCGAACGGGGATCGAATTCACGACAGCGGTGTTAAGCCAGTGGTCACGACTCAGCTTGGACCACTCAGCCACTCAGGCTTCCTTTACAGGCTGTATATTGAGGGATAAGATTACAGGAATTGAAGAGCCTTTTTTTTTACGACTTGTAGCGAGTAACTGCTTCTAATTGTTTATATATGGAATTTTTATTTTTTGCTCGGTATTTTTATATGTTGCCTTTTAATTCGTTTGTACAAAATATTTCAATGTACTGAA
This sequence comes from Lithophaga antillarum, assembly GCA_028566495.1. Classification (NCBI taxonomy): domain Eukaryota; kingdom Metazoa; phylum Mollusca; class Bivalvia; order Mytilida; family Mytilidae; genus Lithophaga; species Lithophaga antillarum. Next base: position 1,194 of record JAOXYI010172883.1, on the reverse strand, counting down.
TTTTTTAATGTATCTGTGTGTTTGTTGAAGACGTTTTCGTTTTTTTCTACTAAATATGTAATAATATGTTTTACATCAACATTCTCCATTCATTCAATGGGTTGATCAAATAACGCACTTACACAATGTACAAGTAATCAGTTTACCATATGTGAATTCTATCCAGCCATTGGGAGATAATTCTGATTATCTATGGAAATAATCCAGCATATCATTTATTATACGAGAAATGCATGTTGCTAAAAGTAGTGAATCTCCAAGAAATCTATTAATTTCACTTGTTTTTCTCTATATTCTCTACCCTCTACATACTAAAAATACTTAACATGAAGCAGATGAATGATGAATGATAAAGTTGTTACTGTTGCAACATATTCCTATAGTGCGTGTAATTTATAAAACTGATGGATGTGGATGTAATTTTGTTTTTATGTCTGTATCCATGTAATATCCATTAATTTTTTACAGATTTAAAAACCTTACAGTTGGATTACGTTAAACGTAGAATTTACTTAGAATTGATTACTTCCACATACAAAACGTGCCTTTGGGCATGTTTGACATTGTTTCAAAATGTAATCATTACAATTTCAGGAATTCATTCTGATGTTGTACGAGGTAAAATCACCTTCAGTACTCTGCCAATAATCTGCTTCATGTTTCAAATCAAACAAGAGAGCCAATGGTTCGTTTTCTTTTGGTTGTTGTTATTGTACTGTATTTGATGTTGTCTCATGTTTTTTATATCTACATGAACATTCTTTCTGTTTGAATTCACTGAGTCCTTGGTGTAAAATTGAAATTAAATAAGAACTGTAGATGGGAAGAAATATAAATAACATCCAAACTGATTTTTCTTTCTTTTTATCTACATACATTAAAATATTCATGTTAAGATGGAAAGAAACAAAAATATAACATGACATGTTGGAGTTTTAAAAAAAAATCATCTACATTTTTGTGTGTGTTTGTATTCGTTGTTTACAAAAAGGAATTCAAAAAATAAAAACATGGGTTAACGACTCAAATGGCCGCGTTGCACTATATTATTCATATACAAATCTGGGAAGAAATTCTTCAAATTCCTCCATAATATTTCAGGGAAATCTTCACTACATCTGTAACATTCTGCAAAGTTTCAAAGATCTGAGTTTATAACTGTAGAAGGAGTTGATGTCACAAAATTTGCACCCT
>JAOXYI010172775.1:0-11376 GCA_028566495.1 Lithophaga antillarum | reverse complement strand
CCAAACATGAACGTGGAAGCAAAAAACAGACACAACACCGAACACTAAATCTAGGAAATTACGAACTGCCATAAAATCCGAGAGTGACATCATAGTTTAAATTGACCCTATAGGAAATACACTTTAATATTATCTTGCAAACAAGTGAACCTGTTCATGAATCTTCAGTTTATAATTGAGTCTCTATAGTGATACATATTGCAGTATATATTTGTTGTGTTGCAAAACTGTTCAGAACATCGGATTGATCATTAATGAAATAAAAGGTAAATGAGCGGTCAAGGAGATATCAGAGAAAATATTATCTTTCCTGGGACCTTTTTACTTGGAATTAATTATCCACGAATAAAAATGAGAAACAGAATTCAACAGCATAATCAATAACTGGATAATCTTAAAAAGGTTCATCGTCCTAACAGGTTTATAATTTCATTATCTCTGTTTTATGTGAAGTATTATGCTTGACGTAAAATATAATGAAAAAATCGGGTAAATTTAAATATACTAACAATACATTGAGTGGGTTTTTTAACTAACATTGTGGTTTAGGTTGTTGTGTATATCAAACTCCTTTTTCGTATGCTAGATCCGGTCCCGTTTTTTTTTTTTTTGTCAGTATATTCTGTTCAACAATCGGTGCATATGAGTGTCTGTTCAGGTCACAATTATATTGAAACCATCGCTTACTTTTTCCATTGACATGTTTTCTACAAAATGGCGCGTATATCTCCACAAGCATGTAGCAAGCCGAAACGAAACGAGGTATTTCGAGAGTAAAGAATGTTACTCCGTATGCGCAACATGTCTACAATGTACATGACAAAACTAAAAAGGCATTAATATCTCGTATTTCGTACGTCAGTTTGCTGTTAAACCTAGCAGAATGGCAGAATCCTAGAGATTCGGCGTAGCATCCTCTAATTATCAATAGCTAATATTGTTTTAAGTATCGACCCTATATTTTAAATTTGTTTACACATAACTAAGCTACGGCGGCCCCACCACCCTAACCGCCTGAAAATCTTGTTTCACAATTTTTGAGATACGGCTGACCCCTTTGGAAATAAGCCTTACGACTTTAACAGTTTCAAGGGCTATCCTTAGCTGATATCAACCATAAAATAATATTCTTATGTGAATCGTGTTACATAGGCATTTTTTATAATTTACTTTTAAATGAACACATATTTTATCGTATTGTAAAAATGTTGATATTACCCTAAAGAAATTTTACCTTTTACCTTTTAAGTGTGCAAATCAGTACAACCAACAGCATAGTGTACGTTGTAACTGCAATAGTTGTTCTCGTCAGTGTCTGCTTTACATTTGTGCGTGACAAAACACAATTCATTTCGATTTTAATATCGCAAATTGTATTATATACAGAAATGCAAAGTGAACGGTTGAAACGATTGAAGAATTTGAGACATGGTACATCAATTTTAATATTTTGTATGTTAAATTGCACTCTTCTAAACGGAACGGTGGCATACAGTTGTGTGAACGAAATACTGCTACTATTTGTTCTTAGCTGCAACATGTGTTCATACCAGTACCTTAAAAGTAAATTAAAGCTGAGATAACCAAATAATGCACCTTTGAAGTTTACGTTAGTAAAATGATAACTTTTCAGATTGCATTAATATAGATGTCTGCGCGTTCCCGTTTATTATAAATCGGTAGGTAGCCTCGAGTAACTCTTCCGTTGTCTGATATAAGCTGAATACAATACTCTAAACGGTCTTTATTTTTGTTATTCGTGATTAAGGAAAAAGAACGTGATCTTTCTGACTGAACTCTTTCTCTTTATACAAACAAAAATTATGAAAATAAGTGCAGTGTTTCATCTAAAACAAAAAAAGATAAGTATAACAATTAACGTGACGTGCGATACCGAGACATAAAGTTTTTAAAAAATCGGTTTCTATTCGTTCTTATTTTAATTAAAAAGTTACCTTTGAGTTTTGCCCTTACACTGGAAAGTATAGTAATATTTACAAATTCCTCATTCTAATATCTATTAAATGTTGACTCAAATAGTAAATTATTGAAACAACATAATTATGGAACAACAGTTTTAATGTGGAGACGTTACAAAACTGGGAACTTGCGTAAATGCAGATTTTATCTGGCTTATCGGATATGTATCATGACTGCGACTGTGCAAATTGTTCAAACTGGTAAAAAATATATTTTAAATCGCGTTAACCAATAAAAATCATAAGCAACATTTGATGTTCATCAGAATTACAAAAAAAATGACCTTGATAAATTTTGAAATAAAAAATAGTTATCTCTCAATTTGCCGTAATCTTTTCTCCATCGTGTCTATGCTTGCGACCAGTCATCGTGAGATCCCACTTAATATGCTTTAATATTTTCACCAAAAAACCTGTCGTGGCATGTTCATTGTACATGTCCTAACCATTTATTTTCAATTAAAATTTATTTAACCGGGTTTATCATTATATGGAGAACAATAATAAAACCTTGGTTTTTACGATTCCTGAAATTTCCTGGCCATGTAAAAGTGTAGAAAGGACATACAACTATAAAATCAAATCACACTATCAACTTGCATGCGTATGCATGTGAACATATTGTTATAGATCATATATCAACGCAGGCAATCGTTGACCGTTTGATCCCAGGACACGCCGCTACTGTCTTAATAATTTTCAAAATAACTTCCATTTATGGTTATTTTATATGTATTTTATTTCGCTGTAGACGTTTATGGTCAATTAATGTACAGATAATGCTAGTTCATCATGATTAAAAATACCTTCAAAATGGTATTGATGTTAACAGATATAAAACTCTCTTAATCCGATCTTTTTCACATGTTTTTTTAATGCACCCGTGTATGCAGAAAGGTCATGATTGGTTATTTGTCAGAGTAGCTTGTAGGAGCTGTTCAATATTTCAGAAACTGATGAACATTTTAATTCAGCACAGTCACTTACATGTACATGCATGCGTCCACGTTAATGATCTGAAGAAAAAAAAAACAAGACTGCCAGTGCACCGGTAACAGTAGGTAACAGATGAATTGACTGATCTACTTAAAAGTCAGGGTGACCAAGTCTAGATCAACATATATAGTTACAAATTCTTTAAATGTTTGCTTGGTATATATTGTCACTCAAAAATGCGGGCTATTTTCACTATATTACATAACATTCTTTCAAGACATGACAAAACCATTTTTAACCTCGTGATAACGAAGAAAAATTAATGTTCTTTGGTGAGTAAACTTCCACGAGAATGGGATATGTCATCCTGCCCGAGTGGAGTGCAGTGGTACACCGGTCGAACAACTATTTCAGGTTTTTTTTTTTAAAGTCCTGTACAAGTGGTACTGAGATATTCCTTTCTTCAGTTTTAAGTTCAAGTTAATCGAATACCGAACTCGGGCTAATATATTTTTGACGACCCTCCCTCGGCGGCAAGGTCTTGGAGCTAGGGACGACAATATATTTCAGCTCTCACGTTTCAGATTCATCAATATCATCATCTTCTATATGTGTTGTACTTTCAACGGTGATTTATTTTATGTATTTCTCATCAATGTCATCAAGTTGGCCCAGACGACATGTTCTAAAACCTGGCCTGGTCTCATTGGTCTGTATGGTCTTAAAATTGGTCTGGTCCCGAAATTGGTCTCAAAAATTTGTCTGGTCTCAAATTTGATCTCAAAATTGTCTGGTTTTAAAATTAATTCTAAACTTAATCTGAATCTGGTTAAAATCTGGTGTCCACAAAAAGGACATTAAACTTGAAGAGTTCTATGATAACTTGTTTTTTTTTTTTTGTTTTTTTTTTTTGCAAAACAGAAGTATGTTAACATTTTTAGCGTTTTTGCTTGATAAGAATACCTGTGCAGTAACCCAAAGAACGGCATGGACTTGAAATGTTTTATTGTTGTCCGAATTTGTGAAGTAATCTTTCTGTTCAAGTTTTTTCTTCGAGGAGCTCAAGTTAGAGCAGGGAAACCAAAAATCGTCAGTGCATCAAGTGTCATACCTCTCGAACAGTAACCACGGATATGTCCAAAATCGAACTTGATCTGCATATTGCAGCCCATAACAATATATTAAAATTTCATAACTTTGCTTCAAGGGAATCTCCAGTTAGAGACTGGAAACTAAAAATGGGACGTACAGACGGACTGAAGTAAAACTTTATGCACCATTCGCCTTGCGGCGGGGACATAAAAACTGTCAAGTAGTAATTTCAAAAGTGTTCTGTACTGTAAGTAGCTTTTTTCTTTCAAATATTTTTAGTTTTACTTGGGGAAGGGAACCCCCAAAAATATCTTGTAGATGATATTGATTACCGTACTTCTATTTTATCTATTACACAAATTATTTATTACTTTCGATATATACATGTAACTACTATATCGTTCATCAAATTAAGGTGCTGTGTTAAAGAATTTCCGATATTCTTAGCAAATTATTAAAAGCAATAATTGTTCTTGATATACTACACGTATTCCGTATTTTTTAATACCAGACCAATTTTAAGACCAAATTTCAGACCAGACCAATTTTAAGACCAAATCTGAGACCAGACCTATTTTGAAACCAATTTTGGGACCAGACCAATTTTAAGACTAGACCATGTCTTATATAGAACATGCCGGCCCAAATCGAACACGTAATTTGCTGTTAAAAGAGTTTTCCCTTTAATAATTTGATGAGACGAATCAGTAAAGAATGGAGTGCAACTCAGAACTTCAACATTGTCCAATGACGCTTTTAATGCAGTTCTTACATTTTGTTAATTTACACGAAACATTTACGTTGTATTTTTTAATACGTTTTAAAACCAGTCTGTTTGTGAGAAAAACAATGGCGGGAATAAATACATACACGCTTTCTTGTAAAGAAAAGTACAAGACAGGAAAATCTCAGTTTTCATAAGTAAGTTGGTTTTATTTCTCGAAATGATGCATTTTTTATCTATAGAACTGCTGAATTTACGTGTCAAAGACGATTCGTTGAAACTAAGTCTCCCTTGTCCCTATACGTAGAAAATTAACACGCATGTAGAGAAAATGTAATTTATGTCAGGGAGTTTGTTTGAAGCTTGTACCCGCATATTCTTTGTTATTATTTATTTATTTCAAAGGAGCTGCATTAAGACAAGGAACTTATATAACAAAAGCACAAAATCAGACTGGGAATGGTATCATGTTATAAAATTCCAAAAGCCTTAGATGTTTCAAAGAAATCCTCCATTTCAATGAAATATCTCGAATTTAACCACTAAACTGATGACAAATTACTTGCGTATCAAATTTTGCTTTCCCATGCGAATGTTCGTTGTTTGTTGGGGTTATTGTCACTTTCAGCAATTTTTTTATCTATATCGTGACTACCAGAATTACTGGGGGAGAAAGCCCGAACGGCTATTCCAGCTGAATCTGTGAAACCTCCGACCTTGATTAGGTGTCTGGAAACCTATTTACGTTTTATTCTACTTTTTTGTTCATTTTGTTCGGGTCTGTGTTGTGTTTTATCAAGTTCAGCGACATGCAGCAACTCGCACGTTGGTCAGTCCGACGTATATTGTTTGGCAATATAGGGTCATAACGTTCAAACATTTTGTAAATAACTAGCTTCACGCGTAAGCATCTAATTTTAGGCGTAATATTAAACACACATTCACATCAATACAGGAGGGTCAAGATCGGAAATGTAATTGCACTGGCGTATAAAAAGAACTGATAATTTGCTTACTTCAAAAGGGCAGCTGAGCCATGCGGACACTTATTTTGCACCCTGTGCTTCTTCCATGCACTGGACGTGATATTCAGAGCATTGAATCATTGTATTAGAAGGCGACACATGCGTTAAACGAAGAGTGAAGACCGCATTATAGATGCTTTCATTTTAGTTCGATTTAAAAATGTAAACACTTACAAGTAAAAAAGCTTTAATTTTGGATCACGAGATGAGTCTACCTTTCACTGATGTATATAATAATTATATGTAAAATGTTATCGCCAAGATTTAATGATACGAAAATATTTTACATGATTTTATGACATATTATCGCATATTATAGCTTCTGACATTTGTGCAAATGATCATAAACTATACCAATATCCGGTGTGCAAATACACGCGAAACAGAGTTCACGAATTAAGTAGGACACTAGAGGTAAGGTATTTATGCAATTTTCTCGACACATGAGAAAAAGGTGTCTAAATGTCCGTTCACGCCCAATTCTAAAAAAATGCAATGATTATGGATATCTTAAAATTTATATATATAATTCTCAGCAGTGCTGGAAGAGAGTTGCTTCGCTGTAACCTTGTAGCTTTCCTGTGGATGTTTGCTCTGAAATGCCAAGCAAGTAAAACATTATCAGTATAGTTAATGCCAACGGATAGCGAACATGCAGCTAATCATTTCAGCACGGATTCTCATACAACAGATTTATATTCCAGTTGCATGCGTATGTAGATAAAGTAACTTTCAAAATTAATCATAATAATTTAATTTCTGACGTAATCAATGGCGGAATAATATTTTTTACTCGAATTCAGAGAGATAACACTATCCTTACATTTGTCGTTTAAAGTTCAGAAAGTCATATTGAAGTTAGAAATTTAAGAAATCGACGCAACTAACAAACTGGCGTTTCATCGCCAGAAAATTAATTCAAAAGTGAACTTGATGGCAAGAATTTGTGATTAGAGACAGCAATTTTTGCAACTTATAGAAATCTTGTTTTTAAATTTAAAAATCCTCAGTTGTCAAAAATCTGAATTTCATAAAACTTTTGTCAGCAAATAGATAAGTAGTAAGTTTTAAGTTATGAAACTATGTGCAAAAGATTTGAATTTTTTTGCTGTGACGTACTAATTCACTGAAAGAAAATGCGATGTGCATATGTTAATCCAGATTCAGATTCTTTAATCGAGTTATTTCACTTTTAGGGGAAGTATATTACATATCAGATAAATAGGGTTCATCGTAAGAAATAAACATGTCCTCTTTACAGGTCAAAGTGACCGGATGCATTCTTATAAGTGATAGCCTTATTTCTACGTCATTATTTACCTGCAGTTTGAATCTTTCCCAGATAGGAGCGTTTTCCGGAGGCGGGAGGAAACACTGTAAGTGTCGGCAACATATACTATACATCGGTATGTGACACAGATTCAAGTCAACGTCATTCTGAAGCCAGCCAAGTTTGTTTTTTTTTTTCACGTACATATGCTATATTTAAATACGTTTCTAAAAGTCTATTTGCGATGCTATAAATAATAAAAACGTCTATTACATGTACAGGTACATTAAAATGTTACGGTTGTAATTAGGATATGGTGAGTAAGGGCTAATGTACATGGGGGAAACAGATTTTCCGTACAATACCCGGAATGCGATGCTTCTGATTAACCCACTTGTTTTATTTCCCAGTTATCTTATTGTTATAAGATTTGTCTCAATTGTTAAAGATTGCTAAAATTATTAATTAGAATTATTAAGAGTTTTATCTTTCTGTCTTTGACAGATCCTTTGTATGAAAAGTTATTACACCGTAAATATTTGTCCTAATACTTAAACACCTCTAAGTTATGTTGTCTTTACGACAGCAAGATAGTTTTCGTTGGAACCCCTTTCTTCTCGAGGAAACTCCCATGTTTCAGTTTGCAATAAATCTATTTCTGGAGTTATGGTTTAGTTATATTTATGGATTAATCCTGCTTTATGTTTGTGTGAAATAGGACATTCCCTGCCCTCAGGCAACAATAAATACTCCAGTTACAGCTGAAGTTATTCTTTAATCATGTTACTTTGGAACTAATCCTCTCATCTGTGTACGTTTAATCTTACGCCTACTACACTAGACACAATACAGACTCATCACAAATATTTGTATAAGTAAAGTTAGTAATGTTAGCTATGTATACTGATCGCAAAGCTTAACACACTGTCGAACGTAACATGTACTTATTACTGAATTTTCTGTTAAAACACATCTGAAATCTTATGACATCGTTTCAGATTAGAACATATATTTTTCTGGTCAGTTTTGCAATAACTTAAAGCATGCATCACACTAAAAATAGTTGTTCTGACTTAAAATATTTTGAAAATCCTTCCTTTCAAACGAATTTGCAAAACCTTTTAAATCTGTTCTGTAGAGAAACAAGTGATCAACCCGAACTTCAAATGATTAGTTGGTTTTCAGTTAACATTTCTTCATTCTTTTTTTTTTTTTTTTAATTTCCAATTCTTCTTACGGAACATATTCAATTTATGACACAGAGTTAAGAAGAATGGCCGTCAAATAATACTTGAATTATTACATAAATGAACAATATATCCAGTATAAACATTACACATTTGACAATCGGAATCATTTTATTGCGTTTCTACTGATATTCAGTATATTAGTTACCGTAACAGTAATGACTCAATTGCCGTTGGTAGCCAAGAAATACATTGTATCAAACTACTGGTCATAAAGAAGTACAATTACATATTTAGAGTGACCGACGTGTAGCTGAAAGTATGCATGAATCATTTTAAGTGTGACAGGGTGTTTTAATATTCACATAGTGCATTCCTGCTCGTTACAATCGTTAAAAAATGACGTTTTTAATTTAGAACAGATTTATTTCATCTATGCTGAAAAATACTAAAATCGTGCACAGATATAATTTTCGCATTTGTTTTCCTTTTTTCGGATTCGCTTTCAGTATGACTAAATTATACGGATCTTCATTTCTCATTTCGTACTTGAAGCATTGTAGGTTTCACGCCACGCTGGGAATTTTGTTGACAATATTTGGCATTCACCTCTCTTTTACCGTCTAGATAATTATCCTCATACATGTATATCTCATGCCACACCGGTAACATTGATGACAGATTTACCTATCGTTGTCTGATTACCTTCAGACTTGGAGATCTCACTTCACACTTGGAATACTGATGGCAGTATTTGTGAGACTGCTTTAACTATCGTTGTCTAGCTGATTACCCTCAGACTTGGAGATCTCACTTCACACTTGGAATACTGATGGCAGTATTTGTGAGACTGTTTCACCTATCGTTGTCTGGTTACCTCAAACTTGGAGATCTCACTTCATACCGGGAATACTGATAGCAGTATTTGTCAGATTACTTTACCTGATTCCCCTCAGATTTGAAGATCTCGCGTCAAACCGGAAATACTGATGACTATATTTGTGAGATTACATTACCTAGCTGATTACCCGCATACATCTCACGCCACTGCGGGAATGCTCAGTATTTTATGAGATTACTTTACCCTTTTATTATCTAGCTGATTACCCTCGTATTTGTAAATCTCTCGGCACATCTGGGATATTGTTGACAGTATCTGTGAAATTACTTTACCTGTCTTTTTTGCCGAACTGATTACCTCATACTTGTACATCTCACGCCACACCGGTAACACTGATATTTTTGTGATACCATTTACCCTTCATTAGTCGCTTCAAACTTGTAGATCGCACTCCACGCTGGGAATACTGATGGCAGTATTTGTGAGACTGCTTTACCTATCATTGTCTAGCTGATTACCCTTAGACTTGGGGATCTCACTCCACACTTGGAATAGTGATGGCAGTATTTGTGATACTCTTTACCTAGGCTGATTACCCTCAGAGTTGGAGATCTCACTCCATACCAGGAATAACGATAACAGTATTTGTCGATCGCTTTACATGTCTTTTATCATCTACCTGATTCCTCTCAGATTTGAAGATCTCGGGTTAAAACCAGAAATATTGATGAAGGTATTTGCGAGATTGCTTTACCCAGCTGATTACCCTCATACTTGTAAATGTCACGCCACATCAGGAATATCTGTGAAATTACTTTACCTGTCTTATTATGCGGCTGATTCTCCTCATACTGTGGATATGACGTCACATTGGGAATACTATTTGTGGAGTATTTTACCTATCGTTATTTGTCTCTATGATTACCCTCAGACTTGTAGACAGAGAATACTGATGCCCGTGTTTCTGAGACTACTTCACCTATTATCTAGGTGAAAACTTTAGACTTGAAGATCTCGCGCCATATCAGAAATTTTGATGATATTATTTATAAGATAAAATCATTTATTTATCTAGTTGATTACCCTCTTAGGATGGAATAAGTATTCACTAGCCGAGACGAAAAGTATTTTAAGCGTTTATCGTTCAAAAGTACGATCTTCGTCAAAATACAGGACAAGGACCATTTTTTGGACTCATCACCGAGGACCTAAATATAACTTTTAAAAAAAGCAATTTTGGTACTTCAGTATTTTTTACCCAAGTTTCCCTCGATTTGATTTACATTTTTGTGTAATTTGTATATATCGTTAGACAGCATTTGGTCAAAGTTACAATACACCCACTGTGGGAACTCGAACACTTTTAAAAATATTCCAGTGTTACTGTTACGACCACACGGAAATACAAACTTCATTGTTGTAAACCAATAGAAAGATTAAACCAGTAAGCGGTTGATACCGAGTACCAGGAAACAACATGTTTTTTAATTCCGTTCAATTCTACCGGCAACTTCCTTTTCAAAACAGGAAACCATCAACAACAAAAATAGTCTTTTCCGCTTTGATGATTAATACAATAGATTTTTACTCAGGCTAATTTTTTATATACGTATTGTAAGTTTTAATTTTCTTTAACTTCATTTGGTGGAGGGGGCATTATCTGGGACTATAATAACGAATTTGTTATTACAGTCCCACGCATTATTGACTAATAAGATATTACAGTTCAGTTACTTTCAGTAGATTACCAGGTTTCAAAAAACTGGGGCATTGAGCATGTAGTTTTTGAAAAACTCAGTATGTGTATAGTAATATTCACTTTCTGTTCAAGTTTTCCAAGGGATATACTGACAGTTAAATTCTCGGTTTAACAAGATAGCTGTATACTTTATTTCGAGATAATTTGCTCGTTATAACGAGATCTTTTCTGGAAATTACGAGATAATTATCTCGTAAGAAAAGATCTCGTTACAAGGAGATCTTTAATTATCTCGTTGTTACGACTTATTATCTCGTAATTACGAGAAAATTAGAGGCTCACCTGAGCATGTATCGCTTACCTGGCTATAAATTTATATACATTCTTACACAGTTATAGTTCCATTGGCTATGTGATTTCTGACAAGAATATCTTTGAATGTTTTCCCCATAGGTTCCTATGTTAAACGATGACCTGTCGTGGTGGCCATCTTGAATTTTTTACTGCCATGTCAAATTGGGACAAAATAAGTAACTTGTAAAGGACCTCCAATACATCATTCCTACAAAATTCCAATTCATTTGGCCTTGTAATTTCAAAGGAGAAGATTTATAAAATTCAGC